>ML685879.1:4922687-4938566 GCA_007922175.1 Pelusios castaneus
GTGTGTGTGTGTGTGTGTGTGTGTGTGTGTGTGTGTGTGTGTGTGTGAGAGAGAGAGAGAGAGAGAGGATGTGTGCGCAGGGTGGGGGGATGTATACTTAGGAACAGGACACAGCAACTTTATAGCCTAAATCTTTTACTTGGACACAAAATCCTCCCCCTTATTGCTTTCAAGGGTTTGTCCACTTTCTGGAAAAGCACTGCTTTAGTGCAACTCCTGTAGTACAGAATATGGGAGAATGTCCTCTTCTGCAGCCTGCAGATGGTGCTACTGACCAGCTTTTCTGTTGCTTCAAAATTGTTTCAGTTCCATTAGCACAGATAAAGCCAAACTATATAATTCACACATCCTGTCCTTGTAGAAGAGGGAATTTCTAGTCTATCACAAAACTTATTCCAGCCCTCTAACCCACCTGTTGGCTGTCCTATAACCATACCCTATTGTCCGGGCTAACTTTACCACCACCAGCAAGAAACAGGGACTCTAGTTTATCTCAACTAGCTGCTTCTCTTTGCTCGAAAAGGATGGTTGTTACCTTCTTAAATACCATCTAACAGCCTCTCGAACATGGGGAGGGGGTTCCTTCCAAAACGCTCCCTGCTAAAGGAAGAGGGAACAAGGTATGTTACTGAAATGAAAGCCTCGTTTCGTATTTTACTTTTCACATGTGTTGACTGTTCTGCCTTTTTTTTTAATACAAGGTTTAAACGGTTTTTAAGAGCGTGTTTGCCATGGTATGGGGCAGGCTGAGGTCTGCACACTGACCCTCCGACCTTGTTTAACGCTGGACAGAGAAAGGTTTATGTTAACACACTTGATCCACTTATTCTATCTAAGGCTATGTACACACTACCATTTTTAACGCGCAATAATCCTCTTCCGCATTAATTCTCCCGTGGCTGTTGTTGCGCGAGATCGCGTACACACTATGCTTGCTCTAACGGAACAAAGCCCCCCCCCTTCTGAGCGCAGTCCTCCAGGAAAGCGAAGGGGATTGTGGGTACGTATCCCAGAGTCCCCAGTATCATCTCCCGTGGTGCATTCCGCTACTGACGCTACCCAGCGGTTGCCAATAGCAACGAGCGCGAATTTCAAATTGAAGCAACCTTCTTCTCGGCACTGCCTTTTCAGAATCGACATGGATTCAGCTGTGATCTTGAATGCTGCCTTCAGCATTGTGAACACAGCCCAGATTCTGTTGCGGTTTGCCTTTGGCTATGATTCGGAGCATGACACGGATGACTCGGTCTCGGATGATGACAGCATTGAAAACCAAACGGACATTCTGATCAGTTTCGCGGACCAGCAACACAGCCTGAACCGCCGTGTTTGGTCCCGGCAGACGAGCACAGACTGGTGGGAACGAATCGTCCTTCAGCTGTGGGATGATGATCAGTGGCAACAGAACTTTAGAATGCGGAAAGCCACATTTATGGAGCTATGCCAGGAGCTTGCCCCTGCCCTTCGATGCAAGGACACGAGGATGAGACCCGCCATGACCGTGGAGAAGCGTGTGGCTATCGCACTTTGGAAACTGGCGACTCCAGACTGCTACCGCTCGGTCGCAAACCAGTTTGGGGTTGGACGCTCGACCGTTGGAGTGGCACTGTCACAAGTATGCAGAGCCATCAACCGTATTCTGCTCAGGAGGATGGTGACCCCGGGAAACGTGAGGGAGATCATCGCAGGATTTAATGAGTTGGGCTTCCCGAACTGTGGGGGTGCAATAGATGGGACTCACATCCCTATTCTCGCTCCCGACCACCTTGCCTCTGAATACATCAACAGGAAAGGATACTTTTCGATGGTTCTACAGGCACTGGTGGACCACCGTGGTCGCTTTATGGACATTAATGCTGGCTGGTCTGGAAAGGTGCACGATGCACGCATCTTTAGAAACTCTGGACTATTCAGAAGGCTACATGCTGGCACATTTTTTCCAGACGAGAAAATAATTGTGGGCGGTGTAGAGATGCCAGTGGTGATACTTGGGGACCCCGCCTACCCACTGATGCCATGGCTCATGAAGCCGTACACCGGGAAGTTGGATCCTGACAAGGAGCGTTTCAATTACCGGTTAAGTAGATGCAGAATGGTTGTGGAGTGTGCCTTTGGCCGTTTAAAAGCGCGCGGGAGAGCGCTGTATGGCAGGCTAGATCTCCACGAGGACAGGATCCCATTAGTTATTTCGGCTTGCTGTGTTCTTCACAATATATGTGAAAGCCGGGGGGAGAGATTCAGGAACTCTTGGACCACTGAGGCACAACGTCTGGAAAATGCCTACCAGCAACCAGACACGAGGGGTATCCGGGGGGCGCAGCTAAGGGCAGTTCGCATAAGGGATGCGTTAAAAACCCATTTTAGTACTGTTGGTTAAAATTGTACCTTTGAATATAGTTACTAACCATTTCCTATATGTTTCAACTGTTAAAAATTAAGCTTTAGAAATTTTGTGTTTTTCCCCTGTAAACATTCATTGAATCAAAAACCGTTAATGTTAAATTAATGAAACAAATAAAGAAAGTCTGATTAAGTTTAACAAGGATTCAACTTTATTTAATTAACATTGATCAAAACTCGGGTTTGAGGGGAGTAGGGACTAAAGGTGGGTGTAGGTGCGGGACTCAACTACATATGTTGGGGGAGGGGTTCTGTTAGGGTTACACCATGGATGTCCATGGTGGTCTAAAAACTGTCTGGGGGGGGAATGTGGCGTGGATGCACTGAAAGGCATATGAGGCTGATGATGGGGGGTGCGAGCCTGTAGCAGACCGACCATGGTCTTGAGGAGGTTGGTCTGCTCCTGCATGATGCCTATCAGGGCATCCTTCTGCTGCTCTCTCCTCGCACTGCTCTGTCTCCTGTCCTGCCTGCACTGCCTCCTCCATTGCCTTGTCTCCCTCGCAGAAGCCTCATGGAACTGCATGAGCTCCTGGAAGACGTCTTCCTTGCTCCTGCGAGGCCTCCGCCTTATCCTCCTCAGACGCTCAGCTGCAGCTGTAGACTGTCCACCGAAGGTCATTCCTGTTCAGATATGAAAAATGTAGAATGCCGCTATTGTTCTCGCCACGGTCACGAGCAAATGATGTTGTTCTCCCCACACATTCCTTCAATACACAAGAGGGGACCTATGGGGGGGCGGTAACAGATTTCCCAAAGCTTGGTACGGGTTGCAGAGCTAGTACAACGGAGAGTTGACTATTGCCACACCAAGTTCTGATCCCGTGCCCGAGATGGCTGAAATAGAGGCAGATCTCACACTGCTTAGAGTGCCTCTGCAAGCGAGAATGCACCTCCTTCATGTTGCCGACTTCAAGCCGGGACCTTACGCTGCAGGACTGTGCGCAGCAATGTTGCCCGCAGGAGTGCTTGCGAGTCTGAAAGGAAGAGTGTCCCTGAATGGTGGAGTGCAAAGGAATGCTCTACCATGTAATCTCAAGAGAAGACTCTGGAAATATTTGGATGACGCGTTCAGTGAGTTGAAAGGGAACGACTACTTGGAAATCGAGGCATACATCGATGACGTTTTTAAGTAATGCTAGTAACACCTTTACAGTTCTGTAAGGAACAGAACTGAGGACACCGAAAACAAAAACCCCTTGCAAAAAAACCATGTCTACGCTGAGCTGTAGCACCTAGAATAGAGGACATCGCGAACGGGACTTACCAGAGCTGCCTTCTGATGATTCCTGGGTAGGCGTGGAGAAGGAATCAGTGGAGCTTGTTTCTGGCTGGGTGGAAAATAACTCCTGGCTCCCCGGGTCAGTGGCTCCGTTCTCTCCGTCCTCGTAGTCTTCTTCTTCTGATTCCTCGTCCACAATTGCCTCGTCGCCTTCTGCTTCCTTCTCTGTTTGGGGTGCAGTCTCCGAGGTGTCTACCGTGCAGTTCGGGGTGGTTGTGGGATCGCCGCCCAGGATCGCCTCCAGCTCCTTATAGTACTTGCACGTTGCTGGCGCGGAGCCAGAGCGCCGGTTAGCCTCTCTGGCTCTGTGAAATGTTATCCGCAGCTCCTTCACCTTTGCCCGGCACTGCAGGGTGTCTCGCTCGTACCCCTTTTCGGTCATGGCTTTGGATATTTGACCGAAAATGTCAAAATTCCTCCGGCTGCCACGTAACTGTGACTGCACGGCGGACTCTCCCCAGATGCCGATCAAGTCCATCACCTCTGCTGCTGTCCAGGCTGGAGCTCGTTTGCTGCGGCGCGACGACATTGCGAGCGAAGCACACAGAGGCAGCAGCACCGAACAGCGAGGCAGAAGGGAGAGTGGTGAATTCAAAAATTCGCGGGACAGAAGAGGAGGTCGGGAAAAATGACGTCACGACGATAGAGTACAGGCGGAAGTGCAGAAGGGATGGAATTTGAATTGTGGGCCATTTCCGTTATATTCACATTGCGCGATAAGCGTACACACACTGGCCATCGCGCAACAACTATTCCGCGTTAGCAGCAACCACGCTCGTTTAGGTGGTTTACATTTTGCGCAAAAAGAAGGGACTTAACGCGGAATAACTGTAAGTTGTGTGTGTACGCTCTGTTTGTTATTGCGCATTAAAGGGCTTTATCGCGCAATAACTTTGTAGTGTGTACAAGGCCTAAATTAATACGAATTTAGTTAAAATCCTGCTTTAAGAGAGTTGTTCCTATCTTTTCAGGGTAAGCCAGCGGCCCAGCATCAAGGCCAAAGGACAACTAAGGGACCCACTTCAGGGAAATTTATACCATGAACCAGCCAAAGACTCAAGGAATTCATATTAGGTAGACACGGCTAGTTACAAGGAGCAAGAGCAAGGGATAAGGGCTCATCTGTCTCTTACATTATCCCTTTAACCTGCCGAATGGCTAAAGAGCAGCAGTAGAGTCACGTAGGCAATTGTGTGCATGATAAAACTGCTCACCTGGTTTGTCAGGTTAACAAAACTGTTTTCAGTAGGAAGCAGCTATGGGAAGAAAAGGAGCAGAGGAGGAGACGGATGGAAATCAATGGGAAGCGACGATTTAAAAATAAAAAGGAATCGCTGTGAAGTCCAGAGTGGCACAATTAGGAGGAAAAGATTTTGAATCTCTCTCAACACCCACTCTTTCCGCTTCAGCAGAATATTCTGCATATTTGGAGTGCTTCGGCATGTGGCGAGAAAGAGCAGGACAAAGTGCTTGAACTTTCTACCATTACTATATAGCAACATCACGAACACCCTGAAAGATGCTCCGTCAACAAGCACACAAACAAGCAGCTAGGAAAAAAGACGAGTAGATTGCTCACACAGATAAATGGGTCCCAATTCTTCTCTCAGAGTGGGGTAAATCCACTGAACTGTCCTTCAGAGCAATACGGTTTGAACCTTTCAGGCAGCAGTCGTGGTGACAGCGGGAAAGTTGGTACATTTCAATGACCGGACTGAAAGGCTGCTACCAGACAATTACTCGTGACAAAAGAACATTTCAAAAAATAGAAAAGGTGCAAAAATCAACACCTTCCTTTGGTCTCGTTTATTGTAGAAGCAGAAAAAACTCAAGGCCTCCATAAGACTATCAACAAATGGCACCTGAGCACCCTACAATTGAAGCATCTCACTATTTTCGCTGTCTATTCAGGTTCACTGAGTCCAAATCAGAAGTGATATTCAGTGTGCCCAGATAGAATTGCTTTACTGTTACCTCATCTCCATTCCTTCCTCCCCTGCTCACGCTCATTACGATTGTTTATTTTGCCTACTTGCTGCAACCAAAATAGGAAGCCCTTTGAAGCAGAAACTCTTTCACTGTTTACACAGCACCTAGAACGAAGCCAATCTTCTTAGAACACCTATACACAGAGATTAAAAAAACCAAAAACTCGCAGCACTGAGTCTCAGGACCCAGGTCAGCTGATTCAGGCTTGCTGGGCTCAGACAGTGGGGCTAAAAATTGTAGTGTGAGACCCAGGCTTTGAGACCCTCCCCACTAATGGCGTATCAGGGCTCCGGCTACAGCAGAACCCTGAACATCTACACTGCAGTTTTATAGCCTCACAGTCTGAGTCGGATCAGCTACAATGTACAGGTACCCCTAGCGACTAGTGCAACACAAATAAACCATTCCAAGTTAGGGTCATCATCTGCTCGAGCAGAACAGCATATGGTGACTTAGATATAAGACCAGGGATTAGTGCTAATAAAACTAGCAACAGTTTTCTATCTACATAGTAAGAGGCCAGTGGCTAATGGTTAACGACGTTTCCTTTAGCCCTATTCTAAAACTTTTGGACTTGGGGAGGACACAGTATATGGGGAAAACACGGCCTGTGAAACTTCAACACATTAGCTTGTTTGTGAATATTTTCCCTTGAACAGCAACAATGTGACCTATGTGTTAGTGTTTGGTGATATATCTTGCAAGGGCAACAGGAATTAATCCAGCGAAATATGTTAATTTTGCTTAATCTTAAACACATGAGCAAACCAATTGATTTAAGTCTGAACTTTAATTTAAGCACCAGTGTGCTTTTCGCCTGGATCAGCACCTTGTAGGATTGAACCTAGACACAAATAATCATCATGCAAAGTCCCGCAAACTCAATCTTTGACAGCAGGGATTATGTATCTTTTGGTCTAATTCTTTCATTTCTAATCTCAGTTAGTGTAGCCTACAGCCAATGAACGTCCCACGTCTTCAGCTCTTCCTATTGAACGTTTCCTTGTATGCAAGAAGTCAAGAGTGCCGTTGGTGAGTGGCGACGTTCAGCAGTTTTCTTCATCCAGCCACAGAAGACCACGGCACTAACTATATATACTTCATATACGGTGACTGGAGTTACACTCCCAAAGCTGATGTCCTTTAAGGATTGTGAGGTTGTGCAAATGAGTGGAGTTGGTGCCCTGAGTTAAGTTCCTAGCAAAGCACGTATTCATATGACAAGATCCAACATCAAATTGGCAACTTTTAATAGTCTTCTTTGAACACAAGTTTATAAATAATCAAGCACCAAAACAGTGCTCTTTTCTAAAAGCTAACTCAAGGATATCATTCCAAGTGCTGTGCATCCACAAATATATCTAAGTCTCACAGGAGAATTGGTCAAAACCTGCAGAGACACATTCCTTAAAAACAACTGTCCTGAGGCATCACCCATGGTATACCGGGAAATATGAACTGTCCTAATATCTAAGGGCTAGACGACACTCCATCCATACAGCTGAGCTGCCGTAAGAGCGCTTGAGAGCGTTCTCCCGCCGACATAACAAACCCACCTCACTGAGCACCTCCCACCAACACAGTACTGTTCACGCAAGCATTTATGCCACTCGGGGAGAAAAGGAGGGGTTCACATCCCTGAGCAAAAATTTTGTCAGCATTAGTGCTCGTACAGATAAGCCCCCAATCTTTTTATGTAAATAATAAGGAAGAAAATGTTTCTTAGGCTCTTTCTGGCTGATTGAACTAATTTACTGTGGCATGGGCAACAGACTATATTTAGATAAATGTTAATCGGGACATTATTGCTTTCTTCAGTGTGGCTGCCACTATTAATGCTGAAAGGGAAGGTCAACAGCCAATAAACGCAGTTAACAAGCCATTCTGAACTTCACTTTAGCTTAACATTCTTCAAAGTTGCAGTCATTAAATCCATAGGCTATTAGACCCTGCCCTCCTGTTTTCACTAGGAGCTAAAACAAACTTTCAGTGCAGTCATTAATTGAATTAGCAGAGTCTCATTCAATTTCATGCCGCCTAGGTTGACATACAGATAACAGTGAGGATGCCTATGAGAGAGTTCTTCCTTTTTAGATGTCTTGAAGAAAAACTAGTCCAGCCCAGAGGAGATTTCTTTCATTCTCAGATCACCAAGCATAACATGACGGACGCTCTCTGGTATATATCCCTTATTATGACATCATTATTCAGAGGTGTCAGAGTCAGCAATTACAAGGTAGAGTTTGGCAGAAGGGAAAGGAGCGCAGATCACTTTTTAACTTAAGTATTATTTAGCTCCGCTGGTACACCCTGGCAACCAAGGTGTCTCAAAATATTTTTTACTAACATTAAATCTCACAAAACTCCTTTGAGGTGGGTAAATATTATCCTCATTTACAGATGGAGGAAATAAGGTGCAAAGCTGGAAACAGAACCCCAGGAGCCCTGACTCGCTATTCCCTGCCTTAACTATTCTCCTGGGTAAAGTTCATTTTCAAAGGGCAACAAGTTAAGTTGTAAAAAGTTGCAGAAAATAGTTTGTATTTAAAAATCTTGGAGATGGTTATGCAAAGGATGTTGCATAACTGGTCTTACGTGCTCAATCAAAACTAACAGCTCAAATTGTGAATGTACATAATGAACTACTTGCAAAAACTCCAGACTGCCCCCCAAGAAGTGCTTCTTAGTGAAGGGGAAGGGGAGAAATAGCACTCACACTAGCAGTTCCTGGTGCCCCATATAGAAAAGCATACCTCTCCCCACACGCATGCTTTTCTCCTGCTCTGGGAGCTGAACCAGTGGTAGTAACACTGAGAAAATACAGGAAATCTTTTCCTAATGTAGAAAAGGCCTAGGAGGCTGTAGAAGAATGATTTCATGCAAGAAATTTCAGATAAATACTGCAACGTATTTCCTGCATGAAGTGGCAATCTGTTTTACTGCACATCTAAACGACTGCGCACACGTCACTGAGCATCTGACAATTTACTCGCCCACACAACGGCATTTGTAAAATTTATAGGAAACAAAATCCCACTTGACCGAGAACTTTCTAGACTCTCAGGTAATTCTCACAACATTGTTACACCTCAGCATACAGACTTGATCCTGCAAATACTTAAACCACTGGGTAGTCCTAATATGATCAATGACTATGAAGTGAACTCCAAATTAAAAGTTAGGTGTGTGCTTAAAAGCCAGCAAGACTGGACCTGAGTTTGTTCTTTTTAACAAATTTAGGGACTCAATCATGAACAGGTTTTTGTTTTTGTTTTTTTAATACTGATTTGTGTAACAGTCACTCACAATGCCTACCTGTGGCTTCATCTAGAATGAGGAAAATACAACTTGGATAACCCCAAAGATGAACACACAAATTCCTGTGCTAAATTCAATGGGAATTTGAAGTGTACTTCACATACCCGAATCATTGGCTTTTTTGAGGCAGCGCGCACACACACACACACACACACACACTCGAAGTGTAGTTTGGATACCCAAATCATTGTCTTCTATGAGGCAATACACACAGACGCGCTCACAGAGAGAGACACTCTGTAAATAACTACGCGTAGCAATTTTGGATAATCTGTAATCAATAAAGAGGAAAGCACGGCTCCTTTAAAGCATTAAAACATTCTTCCATGTCACAACTTGTATTCAATTACTCCATATGAAGAGTATATATTTTCCTTTCTCTATTTTTATTATTATTATCCATTATTTGTATTAAAACAGGTGAGACTGGCATCTCAATATGCTGGCCACTATAGATGCACAGAGAAGAGAAAGTCACTGTCTCAAAAAGCTTACAGGCTAAACAGACACAGTTTTGAGAAAGACAATATGTTTTACATGTGGGAAACAAGTAACTTGTTCAGGGACCCAAAAGCAGTTCTTTTTGTAGCCGGCTGGCAAATAATTAATTATGGACATTTAGGATTAAAATATTTTAGCTGGATTGTGATGCTTAATACCCACTGGACATATTTGGTCCTACAGTGTGTTTCGTTCCCTGACCGGAGCAACTTTTATAATCAAGGTTCTGATGTGCATACATGTTTATAACTTGTTTTCTTCCAAATGCTGCTGCCAACAAACTCATGAGGGAAGAAGAATAGCCATAGAAAGGAAAAAGTGAAAGAGATGGGAGGGGCAAATGTAGTCAAAGCTGGTTTATTTGAACATTCAGAGAGACTTGCAGAAAATTAGTTACAGCCTTTGCTCAGTTCGAACATACACTCACACAAGCACGCACACAAAGCCAAACTTCAAACGTAAAGAGAGAGGCGCTGTTTCAGTCCATCTGATTGAACATTTGCACATGCTGATCGGCGAAAGCCCTTCAAAATCAACATCACCATCTGATGTCCAGAAACCCTTCCAACTTACCATGGCAAACACGTCCAAGTCTATTTGCAGACCCTGCAATAAAATCATGAGCCACAGCCTGAACCCTCAATGGCACGTTACGCCCACACACTGTCTGCGAGGAACATATGTGTGATAGCATAGCATGGCTTGCCAAACTCAGCAAACCAATTATATCTGGGAACTATACTACAGGTCTAGTGTTCATTTGTTTTTTATGTGGAATTTTAATTCCTCCTCTTCTTTCTCAACATCCAATAAATAGGTTGTTACAGAGCTAGTGAGAACTAAAAAGCTTGCTGCAGGTGGCCGCACCTCCGCCTGTCAATCCATAGTTGTCGTCAGGAATGGAATAGATGTAGGATGCTCGTCGAGAGGCAGCAATGCAGACTATGAAGATTATCCTTTTTATACGAAAAATACTGGTGGTGAAAACTGGATCTATCGAAGCATATAATTTGGAAGTAAAGCCCATGTTTTGACCCTATTCCAAATCTGTGGCGGTTGTTCAGCTTCCACTCTAGTTCCTGGCTGCCAAAATAATGTAATGAAGATATGAGAGTATTATCAGTGATCTGGAACCATTGCTAACTGTTTTCAGGGAACACCTAACCATAGTATGATGGACTGGGCATTTTGTTTCATGATTTTGTTACTGTATTTTTCAGTTGCGTGTGCATTTGGAAGGAAGAAAGAAGGCTAAGTGTAAATAACTAAGCTAACTTCATTGACAAATATAAGCCACAGGTTAAAGCTGTGGCCACAGAAAGTTGACTCGCTCTCTCGTGTAGATATGTTGCTAAGTGATATATTAAATAATTAACCAGAAATGGGAGAGTATTAATTCCCTAATGGAATCCTAAAGTTTCCCCACCCAGGAAAACAGCATGTGAGCGGTACAGATTGGTGTACGAAAGCCCAGAGGGGTTTCATGATCACCACTGTTACACTTTGCGTAGGTTTTTAGACTACTACACTATAGCGACTTTCATCAGAAAGCAACAAGCTAAAGTGGTCCTACCCCTGTGAAAATAGCAAAGCATCTTAATAGCTATTTGACAGGTGTGTAAACTGAACCAGAGTTATTAAGTGGCTTGCCGTAGGTCATATGATGAGTCAGAAGCAAAGTCATAAATACCACGGCTAGGATTCCAAGAAACAATAAGGGTGAAAAGTACCTCCATTATATTTCTAATGTAGACCATTCAGAGCACTCAACAGTTCAAAAAGTGAATGGGACACTACTAAAAATTGTAATCTCCTCATTTTGAAAAGAAGATATTACAAGCCCCTGGGACTCGCTGCCATTTTCCATAAGATCTTCATTTCCCCACATCTCCCCACCCCCCTTCTTGGTATGTGAAAGCCTCATACAAACAAACGAATGGGCAAGGTTCCACTGGATGGCTCATTTTTGGCATAATGACATTGCATTGAGAAATATCTCACAGATAATAGATAACTTCAGGGAAGTGTGCTGAAAAAGAAGAATCTTCAAGCTATCTTCTCTGAGATCCTTTCTGTCCCATAAGTGAAGGACAGCAAGGCAAAATATCGTGGAAGTGAACGGCTGTTTGTTTTGGGGAACAGTGGTGCATCTTCTTTGGGTAAGGAAGCCAGATGGCCTCTGTCTCAGTAGGAGAGCAATCAATCTTCCAGGGGCAGGCTGGTTAGAATAATCAGAAGGATGTTAATCAGCAAAAGAGGAGGATAAAAATAAGAAAGCATGAACAGTTGTTTAACACATGATCCAGATGTTGAGAACAAAATTAAGCAAGGAACCAAAGAAAAAGACGAGGAGAAATTCTTTAATTACCTTCATACCATACTAGGACCCTTGGTAACAAACAAGAAGAACTGGTTATTTATAGCCATATATTTGATCAAATCATCACTGGTGGGATGATTTGCCTCACTGGAATGCTAAAACCAATAATTATATGCCTATTTTTGAAGGATCAAGTGTGCAAAACATTATAGGTTTCTGAGTCACTGCTAATTCAGAAGAAAATATCCTGCAACTGTATGGATCAGTGTTTTCAAAGAGAAATTACCAGATAGGATATTAGATGGTGTCTACTACAGACCCCATATTACACCAGGGAACAGGATAACCAGCTCCTTACATATATGGGCACCTATAGGTTATGTGTAGGAAAAAACCTCTAAGATCACTGGCCACTTTGAGTGACATATGCTGGAGGTCTTACTAAAACATCCTTGGAATTCCTAAACCTGACAATTTCCTAATTCAAGTAGTGTTGCATCCAACACAGGGAATTCTTTATTAGACCTTGTCTTGATAAAGAGCAACTACGGTATATCACAGAACTAAAATTTAAAAGCAGGGTCCCCGGGGGACAACCTGGAACTGGTTTACGTCCTCAACTCTCCTACCTGGGCTGTATCTTCCAATGCTTTCCTAATGACAAGAAGCAAACCCCTCCACGTGCTGTTATCGTTCAATCCACAACACGCAGAAACCCACCTAAGTTGCATGAATCTCTCTAAGTCACTGAGCATATTCTACAAGCACTTCAAACAAAACTCACTGGTAAGAGTAAAACAATGTAAGCCTGTACAACTAGAAACAAGGTAGCTCATACTTACAAAATGAGAGAGGATTGGAGATTTCGGAGAGTAACGATAATCAACTGAACATGAGTACTCAGTGCGACTCTCTGGCCGAAGGAGCTCATGTCATCCTTGGGTCCATAAACAGGGGTATCTCAAATAACAGAGTGGTTATTTTCCCTCTCTATTTGGTACTGGTGAAATCACTGCGTCTAGTTATGGCATCCACAACTGAAGAAGGATATTGACAAACTAGAGAGAGTTTAACAACAGAGTCCTGTGGCACTTTTAAAGACTAACAGATTTATTTATTTAGAGAAGAGCCACAAGAATGAGTTAAGAATTAGAAAACTTGCCTGGAAATGATAGACTGAGTTCCTTTAGTCTATCTTAATGAAGAGAAGATTGAAGGGATAACTTGATTACAATACATAAGTACCTACATAGGGAATAAATATTTAATAATGGCTTATTCAATCTAAATTCAAGCTAGACAAATTCCGGCACTAAGGCATACATTTTTAACTGTGACAGTAATTCAGGGGTTAAAGTAAGGGGGAACGCACCGGAACAAAGTTCCGGGGCCCTCAAATTTGAGGGGCCAGAGTTCTGGGCCCCCTAAAAATAGAAAAATCCGGTGGAACGCCCTGGCTGCTGGCAGGCCCTATGCCCCACCGTTGTTAATCACAATACTTACTGTGTTATGCAGTGTTTGCTAGTTTGTGACAATAATTGCTATAGACAAACGCCATATAAATTTATAAATATTTGTATGGAGTGATAATCAATGCATGTGGTACTGAGAAGTGGTTGCAAATGCCTACCTGGGCTGGGGTCCACACATGCAAAAAGGGGGCCCAGACAATACGGGAAGGGGGCCCAGAGATTAGGAGGGTTCCGGGGCCTGTCAAATTAAAGTTTAACCACTGCAGTAATTATCCATTGAAAGACTCTATCAAGGGTTTTGATGGATCACTGACAATAATTCAATCAAGATTGGATGTTCTTCTAAAACATGTGCTCCAGGAATTATTTTGGGGATGTTCTGTTATAAAGGAGGACATACCATATGAGAACAATGGTCCATTCTGGTCTTGGAATCTATGGCAACAATTCCATACAATTTAAGAGCCGATAATGTGCCTCTACATAATTGTCCTCTGAGTGATACATTTCTAGCACCTCCCTATGAAGCCAGTTGACAGCTGGGAAGCAACAGAACAGCATGCCACAACATGTTCTTTGTAGTTTCATTGGCATTTCATGTAATAAAGTCTTGATCTCGATTCACTAAACATGTGGGTCAATTTGCCACCCAGTTTGATTTAGTTTAAGGCATTTCTGTTGCATTAAAAAATAATGCATTAAATCATAAATCAGAAAACCGTTTTACAGGCCTGAGGCACACCATTATCCATCCAGCTAAATTCTGAATTGCATCTTTCCGTTTTTCAAAGGTGTACAAGGCATACTTTTCATCAGTAAAATGAACTTTCAAAAGCTCAAACAGGAAAAGCCACTGGTGCTAGTTGCTGAAACATTCCTAAATGTATCATGATCTCTGTTTATAGGCCCTGTCTAGGCTTTTAATGGGCTCTTGAATGATTTTCTTAGATGTTTACTTTTACTAAAAGCAGTTTATAACCTCTGCTAGACACTTGAGTTCTTTTTTAATCATTCTGTAAATATATCAAAAGCAAAGAAAGGGAGAAAAAGACCAAGCTTCCCCTCCCCCTCATTTTTTTTTTAATACAGACACCCTTAAGGATCAGTAGTATTTCTGTTGTCATAGAGATAGAATGTGGTGACCTCAATATGGTCCAGCACTAATGCACAATGCCTAGATGGATTTAGCCCAAAGCTGTATTCTCTGATGGAGACCATTTTGGCATGCTCATTATTTCATTTGGATCCCACAGTACGCAGCGAACTTCCAGTCTTCTATCATCCCCTCCAGGAAGTGAATGCACTTGTAGGAAAGAAAATGCAAAATTCTGCGTGTTGCTAACCACTCTGAAGTCCCATTGAAGTTAATGGGATTGAATGGTCCTCAGGCCTGCACATGTTTGGGCCCACTATAGAGAGCACTTTGCCCCTGTATTTCAAAATTCGGCATTCTGTCCATTATTTTTCAACATACTGAATGCTAGTCAACACAACAATCATTCTGAATAAGCGCCCATGTGCATTCATCAGGCAACTTAATGTTTCCCTGATTTCCTAAAACAAGCAGTTTTGTTTTGGTTTTGACTGCTGCTGGGTTTTGTTTTGTTTGTTTGTTTTGTTTCTTCCTCCTCTTGCTAAAAGTTATTAATACATTAGAGTCAGAATCTGGAAAATACCACTGACTGTGTACTCTATCACTCAACAGGCCTTGCATATATCAATGTTTGACTGTTCTGCATGTAAAACAGGTGATTAAGTTAATCAGAAATTGACTACTACGACAAACACCTTTAGAATAAGGTCAAATTAAGATAAAAGTCCTTGCTCTTTTTGTTCCGCAGCAACAAAGATCGTAACCAGGCTACTAAACCTGCCATTAACGTCCCTGTGCAGATTAAATGTCATGATACGCAATTTGTCACTTACATACACACTTATCTCTATCTAGTAATTAGCAAAAGGTCAGAGCAATAAACTTGTGCGTTTTAATCCACAATAAATTTTCAGCTGCAAGAAACGGCAAAAGAATAGTACAACTTAAAAAAGAGCTGTTAAAAATATTAAACGTCTATCGTAAAACCAAGAACAATTAAAAGAAACTGTTCTATAAGAACTAATTAGCATCAGAACCAAATTCACCACTTTTATGCAAACTGAGTCATGCATATTCCATAAGCAGTCTTACTGATTTCAGGGGGGCTACTTGTGAATTAAGACAATATTCAAAGGGAGTGACTATGGCAGAAATGAACCCAGGCCCTCAAGAAATGGGTTGACAGGCAGTGGTTCAATTCCACAAGAAGTTTCAAAAGTAACACCCATCAGCACTCAGTGAGAGCGGTGAGTGGACAGACGGCGGAGAGTGAACTAGCCTCTCATTCCTATATTTGTAAGTTAGGTGTATTTGTGAGTGAATTAAGTCCTTGTGAAAGACTGTGACGTCAGCCCTGAAGGACTGGCCTTTTCTGTTGGTCCACAGGTCAGCTAAGACTCGCGCATTAGCTGTCCCCGCTTCCCCACACTGGCTAGACAATAGGTCTGATGAGGCCCTTCGGTTTTGGAATCGACTGATTTTTTTCAGGAAAATTCCTGGATTT
>ML685879.1:4938666-4962942 GCA_007922175.1 Pelusios castaneus
AAATCGGTATTTGTGTTTTTATCAGTTTTGTTTTTGCAACTTTTGTGTTAGCCGGGACCTTGGGAACCCCCTCACAGAGTCCCTGATACAGGGAAGCAGGTCCTGGCAGCTGGAACTAGCAACAGGAAGCTGCCCCCCCATGACTACTGTCGTCGCCCCCCCCCCGCCCCCACACACACACAGCTGCACCCTTCAGCACAGCCCTTGAGTTAAGAACACCTTACTCTTCATAGTGGAGAGAAGACCGAAATCAATGGGCTGTTCTCGAGGGTAACAGAGGACAGAACAAGGAGCAATGGTTTCAAATTACAGCTGGGGAGGTCAAGGTTGGATATTAGGAAGAACTTTCTCACTAGGAGGGTGGTGAAGCATTGGAACGGGCTATCTAGGGAGGTGGTGGAATCTCCATCTTTGGAGATTTTTAAGGCTCGGTTAGACAAAACCCTGGCTGGGGTGATTTAGGGGGAGTGGTCCTGCTTTTTAGCAGGGGGTTGGACTAGATGACCTCGTGAGGTCCTTTCCAACCCTATTATTCTATGATTTCTATGGGAGCTGGTTCAGGTCCTAACTCCTTATTCAAAAGTAAATGACAAGTTTGTAAGAGTAGCCACTACATCTGCAGCCCCAATGCTGTTTTGACTGGGTACAGTCTTCCTCCCTTCTTGCTAAGCTCCAGCACATAGAAGTTCCCCAACGCCAACCATAATACACAAATCAATTATGTACTGAACCCGCTTCAGATGCTGGTGTCTTAGTGGTTAAGGGCCTGCTGCGGATAGCAGTTAATGACGTCGGTCTTTGAGCTGAAATGTTAGAGGTTTGTGGAGTGGGTCTGAAAGTAGAGCGTTCAAACCTTTCTGACAACCTCAATGACAAGAAATGATGCAGTGTGGACTAAAATCTAGGTGTGCAAATTCTAAGATCAGAGAAGATTGTGCTGCTCTTCGATCTTTGCAGTCTCTCTCCTGTTGCCTGTGATCAGTTCAAGAGCACACTTAGCTCACTTCTGTGATGAGACAGCTGTGATGTGAGATGTGAAATGGAAATTTACTGTAAAGGGCTTCTTTTTAAAGAAGGTTTCAAATTACTCCGCTCATATTTCTGTAGGATTTTGCACATTGACAGCAATTAACTCCATCCTTCGCAGTTTTTGAGCATCATCTTAAGATGGCAGCGCAATGGCACAGAATATTATTCAGCTCTTCCTGTGGCTTCCATCGCAGCAGGGGACAGATAACTAACCACACAACTGCTGTCTGGGATTAATCATTGATAGTCAAATAAGATAGAAATAAGGAGTCTTGGAAATGGACAGTCTGCTCAATTCATTGTCACAAAAATGGGTTATGATTAATGGGAAACGTGTGTATGAAACAAGATTATATCACAGCAGGCAAGCCCATTTATGCCTGTTCAAGTTATTTTATTACATATGTATGGAGTTAAATTTTGAGGCAAAGGAATTAATCCGGAACCATTCCAGTTAACAGGAGGGGTTTCCTCCTTCTTGATTTGAATGGGAGCGCAATCAAGCTGCTATTTTTTATGAGAGCAATGCCGACAGCACTGAAATCTTCTGCCCCACAAAGAGGACAGTGTACAGAATGCAATAACTGATGTGAGAGCATGCTTAGCACAGATTTATAGTCAAGAGGTAAGGACCAATATTGAGCTGAAGCAAGAAAAGTTTTATCCTCAATGTGCTGAAGATTATGAGATCACATGCTATGCACAAGGAGCTATAGATTGCCCTCTGCATTTTTATAGTAGAGTCAACCGCACTGTATTTAAAAAGATGATCTCAGCTTTGGTCAAGACTTCCATTTCAAAGTTAGAATGTGATTTCAATCCAATCTCAACGGAATCAGCTCCCCTCAACTACAAATTTAATTTCCACGCTGGAGAAGACTCTGCTTCCTCCTAGATCCGCACAGTTTGAAATGTGGATGTCTTTTTCTTCGAAATGTGTGTTTTGAGGGTTTGTAGTGCAATTAACAGATGTTTTGACAGAACTATTAAGGACAAACATTTTGGTGCAATTGTTTACTTGGCTATCTTGTTTCTGTTCAGATTTGTTACGGAAGAGAGTCTGATTCTAAAGCCCAGTAGCATGGAATCTAGATTAAGGGCTTGCCTACATGGAGAAATTTACCGGCATACCTTTACTGATATAATTAATTATAATATTATGGCTATGATAGTGTATGATGGAAGAGGATTTAGTGTGTGTTATCTCCAATTTAGGTTAAACCATTTCCAAAAAGATGTAAGCTATACTGAAAAAAGGGACTCTGAATCCCAAATAAAAGCCTCCAAGCGAGGAGCTGTATTGGAGTAGCTACAGTGGAATATGTTAGCCAACTCCCCTATTTAGACAAGCCTAAGGCATTATATCAATTTCTAAGCATTGGGTGCAGAGCAATTGACATTTAAATCATGGCAGATGCTGGAAAACATCAGAGTAAGTTAGGGGATGGGCGGAAAGCATAGATCCTCCGCCCCGCCCCAACACTTACAACCTGAACTGTACCACTGAACTTCAAGAAAAGTTCTTCCCTTCATACACCTCAACTCATCACCACTTAAAATGGCACTGAATCTCTGTGAGGGAGCCAGACAGCCTATTCCTCCCTCGTCTTCTTTTCTCGGTAGTGAATAGGAATAGTCTCGTAGGAATAGCCTCCTCTGTTTCAGGTGATTGAGCTTCTAACTGACGATGCTTGCCTGCCCATTTTGCACCTGTGCGTTGTCTTCTCCAGCCCTTGAGTGGCCCGTAAATTTAACCTCTTCAGAGATTTCAGAAGCACACAGTGCAACCTGATGTGCAAGAAGGGACCAGCACAGAAGGCATTAGATGACATCACCCATATGCCAGAAGAGCCTTCTGTCACGACCACCCAGCAACGTTCAAAACTCATTTGCACTGAAGGAAAGTGTTGGCTCTGATGTCCCCAAAGATCATCTGCCATGAGGTAGAGAAATGTGTTCTTTATTGGAGAGGTACAAAGGAAACTGGGCCAGATAGAGAGTAGGTGGGAGAGCCAAATGAACAAGGAGTCCTGTAGCACTTTGTAAAGACTAACCAGTTTGTTTATCGCACGAGCTTTCGTGGGAGAAAACCCCATTTTGTCAGATGCTTTGAAGATGGGGAACTTACAGAATGGGAGGAAATTAAATGCAGGGAAATGTACGACACGGGATCAGGTCAGGCTGCAACAGCAAATCAGAATAGGTGGGAGAGGGCACTCAAATAAAAATTCCAAATCTTTGGCCAGCCATCAGAACTGAATCAATCTTACAAACCTTTACAATTTTTCTCAGCCTCAAGTCAGTGACCAATCAGTTGAATATCTTGATCTATCATTGCTACAAAAATCAATTGTATTTAACTGTTATTTTCCCGGTCAAGAGGGAAAAAAAAATCCCAGAAGTTGAGATCACATCAGGAAATCGACCAGTCCTATTCGCTAATGTTTTGCTTCCTTTTTTCCTTCCTTGACAAATCTGCCATTTCACTTCTTCTTTTCAGAGGAGAATTGCATTCCAGGTGAAAAGACACATCTTTCTAAATGCTTGAGGAAGGGTCTTCAAAAGCATTCAGCAAAGCTGAGTCAGTGCTGAGCACTTTTGAAAATTTCCCACCTTAAAATCCAATTTTGCTGTGACCCGACCTAGGTGAAGTTCATTGGAGGATCCAGGCTTTTAGCTCTCTGGATTAAAAGGGCTGTCTCGGAGCCTGAGGGACACCATCATCAGAGACAACTTGAAGGAAATAATATACCAACTCATACTTTGCAGGAATGGCACTAGTTTGTGGAACATATAACCTTCCTTTTTTAATTTCTGATGGTCTTTGCACATGTTTATGACTGAAATTTATGCACATTTTATTCTTTCAGGAAAACACTGCAACTCCAGTCAAATGAAAACCACGCAGGGTTTCTCAATATAAAAAGAAACCAGGTGGGAGTGAGAGGGGATTTCTTTCTTAAACTTAAATGAAATCCTAACACTACAATTTATCTATTATTTGGTTGTCTGCATGCAGTTATTGTAATCCAAATCCTCATAAAAATGTACCTGCTGAGCCACTTCTGTTTCTCCCTTCACCTCAATCTAGAAATCCCTTAAATTATAAATACAAAACAGAAATCCAATCTGCAAAGCCCTCGGCGCATCTTGATCCTTATCACACAGTTTTTCTTACAGTTGAGTGCCCCGGCACAGAGTTTTGTCAATACCTGTGCAGCTTGGCTTCAAATATTTAGCTTAACTTGATCTTCCAAATTGTAAAAGATAAAAGCCAGCATCTTCTAACACCATTCGCTGAGCAAACAATTGGTCCCAGAAGATGAGATAATGCTCTACTCCCCCTGTTCTGCTCTCCCTTTCTACTAACGCTCGCGTTCTCGCATGCAGAGAGAGAAAGATGCCAGAAGTGACAGCTTTGTTTCATCACGGCTATGTTCTGCGTGCATGTCAGGGCTGGCCATCAGTCGGAGACCTAAGCGACTGCTGAGATGACAGCTTCTCTGATTCTTTCATCAACCAATGTGACTGGGTGACCTTTTCCAGCCGTAGCAGCTGCCTTCCTTCTTTATTCAATCATGATAGAAAATAAGTCCCTTTGGGTAAGTCTTGCCCTTTCCCTAATTTTAAAGATCATGATTGCCATTATGCCTGTTCTCTAACCGTAGTTGGGAGCAGAGGCACGTGCATCTGAAAAAGGGCAAACGTAAGTGGAAAAAGCAAATAATTTCCATGGATATTATAAAGCAACTCTCTGTTGCACCTTGACATATTTCAGAGTCCCACTTCTGGATCAAGGCTCATTGGTTCCCAGGATGGTTTTTTTTTACCGACTCAGTGGCAGGTGCATGAGGGCCTAAGTCATACAGCGACAACTCAACGCTCAATGCATCTCTAGGGGTTTTGTTTGGTTTTTTTCGGAGGGGATGAGTCATCTTTCATGCAGCAGCACAAGGAACGGGATTTACGCACGCAATTCCACGTGCATTGTTTTTGTGGGGCGGGAAAGGAATTCCTTTACCACCTCCACAGAAGAGAACATTGCAGCTCTCAAATGAACCTGCTTTATGTCCCACATCACTCAACGTGTTTATCGAGGTTAGCACTGCAATTGTCCTCATTAGAGCATGGTGATTAGAGCAAGCAAATAATGCAACAGGAGTTCTGTGCTATGACCTTTCTATCTGAACTGTAAATGAGTCTGCTTCGTCTTTGCTTCCTGTGTTGAGTTTCACTAGCAGGAACACTTATGTAAAGTGAATTTCGAAGTCACATAAAGAATGAGCAGAAACAGAATTTTAAATCCCACACTGAAGTACTTGCTCTGGGTGCAGTCACATGCCCGTAGTCAGGGAAGAGAAACAAAACCAAAGCTACATGCTCAACTGCGACGCCGTCTTAGATTTGGCGCAAGAACTGCCTCTCTGTCTATCAGTCTTAAGGTTTATATTGCACCCATCTTGGCAGTATCTAAACACCTTCCACATAAAACCAGTAGCAGTAGCCAAGTCCCTAGTGGCTGGTCACTTATGTCTGTACATTATCCAGAACTAGGAGGCCCAAATTCTGACTGGCGCCCCATCAGAGGTATCATTATACAATTAAAAACCAGCAGCATCTCTTCCAGTGTTAATATCTGTCTATGGAGTAAAAATAACCCAAAATATATTGTAAAAAAAATCTCTTTGTGGACATTTAAGTGAGCAGCAAGGGAAGCTAAATTAATTCAATGCCTTCTTTATGGTGAATTACTCCTTCAGATCTCCTGGGGGAACAGTATACGCTGGGTAGGTGCCGTAAGAGGAAGTACCACAGTATGGGAGGGCACACAGACAACACACAGACTCATGTGTACATAGAAGTTAGAGACGGAAGAGCCCGGTTAATGAACGTCATCCAGTCCCTTCCCTAGAGGCAGAGTTGTTCCTTACTCTGTATAGGTTAGTGATTTGTATGGACCATTGGTGTGAATCTCATGCCGTACTGTTTATATTACTTTTCCTCAGAATGCCACTTGCTCAAAGGATCAATGCATGTGAACTACTTTAATTTACTACACCCAGGAAGTAGGTAACCTGTTTAGGTTGTGGAGAAGGACAATTTAAAACCACAGTTCAATGCAAAAACAGAGCAGGATTTAACTTTTTTGGTGCATGGGAAGGGTATTGAATGGCACCCAAACCAATTAGTCGCATATCTTCGAAATACTCATTTACGGCATAAGAACCACTGGGTTACCTCACAGGGTAACAAAATGAGCCGCCTTCATTGGTCCACAACATAAGACAATGAACGGTACTGAAAAACTGGAGGAACACAAAGAGAACAATCTCTTAATAGGCAACACCCATCAGCATGTATTCTTATATTCTAAAGCTTGACCATATTTTACCATCACTTGATGGATTATGGAACCTTCTGTAGGAACGAGCAGGCTCAGCAGTTCTACAAATGAAAACCAAAATCTCATACAAGCTACTAAAATCTTCAGGGAGTTTTACAAGACACATTTCAATAATCCTTTTAAGTGCTAATGTAGAAGTGAGGATGAATTTGCCAAATCCAGGAAAGCTGCCTCTAATTCATCTTAAATTCATGTCACAACTAGCTCATGCTATGTGAGTTGCAGGGTGTTTCAGTTTGGATAAATACATTCCAATGCACTCAGACCAGCCAGTCTGTAAATTCTAGGAGCTCAGGTTTACATCAAATTTTCAAATTCCAAAGGGGTAGCGGTGTTAGTCTATTGTAGAAAGACAACAGAGTCCTGTGGCACTTTTAAAGACTAACAGATTTATTTATTTATTTATTTATCATGCGATAAATAAATCTGTTAGTCTTTAAAAGTGCCACAGGACTCTGTTATCAGATTTTCAGTTCTACTGGATTTTCATCTAATGAGAAATAACTAGACAAGCACCCCAAACCCTTGTTCCTTGTGTTACAGGGGAAGTTTGGATCGAGACTTGAATTTTGCAAGTTGGGCAAGTTTCTAGAAATAAAAGGAAAATAGCCTCTCTTATAGTAGTTTGGTGTTTTCTAATTCCATCACAAACCAGGAAATACAGACCGCAATAAGGGGAAACATTATCTGGCAAGGGACGGGAGAAAGATCAAGATTCAGTGGAATGACAGCAAGGCAATAAAGGAAAAGAAGGATTTGTAGAAGCTCACGGAAAGGGAGAGAATGGGGGAATAAAGTGAGAAAAGAGGGAAAGACAGATGCGTGAGTGATTAAAACAAAACAGGGGATGGGGAAAGATCTTTGAGGACAAAATGAGCAAGGGAAAAAGCAAAGACAGAAAGGATAAGAAAGAAAGAGACCAAGAGCTGGGAAAAGAAGCAACTCACAGTAAGAGGTCGGGTTACACCTCTGCAGAAGCTTTTACTGTCCTCAGGGACATGCACCAAGGCCAAGACTTTGAAAAAGGAATGGTTTTGCCAGATCTGGATTAAGGCATGCTGAGGCCCTAAACTGTGTCAAGATTCAGAGGCCCCAGACCATAAAAAACAGAGAAAAAAATGTATTACCTTATAACAGAAAGGGTAATGAGGCCCCTCATAATGTGAGGCTCTAAGTCAAGGCTTACTTGCCTTGTGCCTAAATCCAGCACTGGGTTTTGCACTCATCAGTGTTTGAAATACCTGAAAGGGGCCCAATATTCAGAGGAAGGGAGCCTGGCACTCTCTGAAAACAGGCTCTATTAAAGTGTCCCAAGTTTGGTGCCCAAATACTAAGACACTCAAAGTCTCTAGTCATTTCTGAAAATCTTCATCCATGCCAGCCTCTGTGGTATTTTCTCTGAGATCAAGCGGTAGATCCCTTTCCGGACCAAAGGTCCGTAACCCCATTTCCTCCAGATTTCCATATCTGTGTTGTGTTCAGATCACATTTCCATATGCTTTTTCTTGCTGCTTTCCTCCTTGCTACCCCTTAACTCTTGCTACTCAGATACAGACAAAGCTGTCACCCGTGGACGGATTGTACACATACTTAAAATGCAGACTAAAAACCTTCCGGAGATGAGTTTAAGCCACAAAGTCCAAATCCAGATGCACGTTTCTCCGAAGATTGGGTGGATGTGATCTGAGCCAGGATCATAGTTTGAGCCCATCTGTAGAAGTTACAGCACTGGGCCTTGCCCGCCCTTACAGTTTCAGGCAGATTTGTTACTATTGCCCATGGACGGATGGCTTTTCCCACTGCCCTTTGGGGATGGTTTTCTAGCCCAGTACTTCCTGTCCACATGGGATTGGGGCCTGCCTGCCAAATATCTCCCCTCCCTCCCAACACATGGAAAACAGAGGATGGGGTGGAGGCAATCAGAAGATGCAAGGAGCCAGCCTCTTGGGTCCTTTGAAAGCCGCTCCGGTGATTGTCTTGAGTTGGAAACTCCACGTCAACTGAAAGGGTTGGTTCAAGTCCACATGCTCACACACCAGACTGCAGCTTTGAGTTTACTAACGCTGTCACCAAGCGAACCCTGCAGAGTTCACACAGTTCTAATTTGCCTGCTGCCAGGTGGAGATTACAGAGCTGGCAGGTAAACTGAGAAAATGTGCTGCGGAAGGTCTTTGCGAGAGAGGGAAGGGAGAGAATAAACACAGAACCCCCTGGTGTCACTTTTACAGTCACTTTCCTGACAGCAGCTGCACTTTAATACACAGCATTTAGAGTAAACAACTCAGAGCAAATGGTTCTTTGGATGTGGGAAGAGGCTGCTCTTTTCTCAGACTATGCTACAAGTGCAGGGTGAACAAGCTCTGCAAGCAAGTAGAAAGCGCGCAGAACAGAACGGCTCACTTTTATCCGTCTCTGTGCCCGTTACAGCTATTACTTCTGTGACGAGAGGGGAATGATGATTCTATAGGGAGGAATTAATAAAAAGAGCAACCTTTATTTCACGCTAGTAGCTCCTATTCTAAGTCCAAGAATACCGCGAGCAACTTGGGGCAAAAATGAAACCGAAACCAAAAAGCAATGAAGTGAACTCAGCCCACTATATCCCAGCCTCAACAATTAAAATGAGGATTTACTGGGAATTAGCATTGTCCACAGAGTGTTTGTTGTATGTTAGTATCTTTGAAAATGGGTTCTTACAAGGTTTTGTATTTTGTCATGTGACGCTAATAAATAACCGGCCCAAAACGCCCCAGAAAATCCCTTATTTTTAACATGTTTTAGTTGTTTGTCAAGGAGTTTCCATAATGTTTTGAAATACAGGGACAAATTCCGCTTTCCTTTACCCCGATGTCAATTGATTTGAATGTATTCAAGCTGGATTGACTTCTGGAAAAAAGCAAGCAGCCATGGTCCTGACCATATCACGCCATAGCTTTCTTCTCCACGCACGTCACTTCTCCCAGTTTTTCCAAGATCATTTTGATTTCAAAAGGCCTTAACCCCAGATGGAAACCCACGTGTCCTCCCCCCCTAAATTTTAACAGGCTGTTGTTGAAGCTACTAATTATTACTGGGCGTGACAACATCATCATGTTGCATTTGTAACATTGGACTGTCATTAGAGCATATCATGATGCAGGTCTTCATCACAGTGATGTGAGATGCTATGCACATGGCAAACCACACTAAGCTCTCCTCTTTGATTCACTTCTACAGTAAGAGATGATGCTTAATGGGAGACCCTTCTACCAGTCAGTTCTTGAAAAGGAGTAGTTGTGATGGGAGCCAGTGATTCAATATTAAGGCATTCAGGCACCTTCAACAAGCCTCTAAGGCTTTTCAGCTTGAGCAGAATACAGTGATCAGAAAGGCAATTGTCCAACACCTGACAGTGGGAGGATATTAATGGGAATATAGAGACAACTTCAGTTTAAAATACACCAATTTAATATAATAGAGAAATCATTCTGGGGGCCAACTTTACACCCATGCAAGAATAATTCCACTGAAATCAATGGAGCCACAGTTGTTTGCAAGTGGGACAGAATTAGCCCCAAATATTCAGTGCAGACTTACATTTGTCCTACACTTCCCTACTTAACCACCAGGTAACAGGGACATCCAACTCAAACACGCACAAAACAAAAGAATCCAATGGTCACTGTGTTATCACACTCATAACCCTCAAGACAATAAAAAAAATGGGCCTTCAGAGACATTTGTAACTCATCAGCACTGCAATAGATTTTCGAAGCATGTCAGAACGCAAGAGCAGGTTTAAATTCCCTGTACTGTACTTCCACTCTCCCCCCACCCCTCCCCGCACCTTTTCGCCATTATACGGACAGCACCGCTAACTGAACAGAGGGAGAGACAGGGTTATGTGATCGTTACATAAAGGTAGTACACATGCAAAATCTTCAAAACATGGAAAAAAAATTATCAAAGAGCTTGCACCATCTGTCTGTGGAGAAAAAAACAACAGCTGGCGCAAGAAGCTGCAAGATGCCAGCCCTACAAGTGACAAGATGGGAAATGACAGGAAACAGCTTTTCACTCTTCTAACAGCAAGAGGAACGTACAGCCCGTGTTCTTGTGTTTGAAAACCTCCAGATGCTGCCCTCTTCTCATATTTCCATATCTTTGTTCATGAAACATCTGAAGGCTTTTCTACTTTTACTGCAGAAAAAAGCACAAAGGCATTTTTTTATATATATAGTTTCCTTGTAAGGGGATGCTGATCAAATTTTAATCATAAAAGAGAAATCAGCAGTATTTGAAGTGAAAACCCTTTGAAACTTTCTCCAACACTTCCTTCTAACAAAATTTACAGTGTGTTTGGCTTCTGTCAACTTTGGGCCAATAAATATTAGGGTTAGCTGGAACTGATTAGGCAAAGTCGAATTCAAGCCAATATTTTGGTGTCTCAAATATTCTGCTAAAATAGCAAGCTTAACTTGAGCTCTGGTGCCAAAACACCACAGCCAAGGCTTTCAACAGCGAGTAGTCATTTTAGGTGCCTCAATTTCTGAGTACTCAACCAAAGGCACCTCAATGTGTCCTAAAATTTTCAGAGGATGGGTGCTCACCTCTTGCTGAAGGACAGCACCCTCTAAAGTGTCACTAGCTAGGTACTCAGAAATGGGGAGGTCACGAGTCACTACGGAATATTTGGTCTGTCACATCTCCAAAAGAGATGCCAGACATGTTGATTAGGCTTAGGTGAAATGACAATGAAATATGACAACATCTGAAGTTATAAATTAGAAATAATTAACAAAAATAGACTACAGCTGTGCATTCTCTCTCTTGGACAGCGTGAGTTTTGAAAAATCAGTAAGAAAATATGGGTACAAAGAAGAACAGAGTAAGTCGAACTAGTTTTCTGCAGTTTTAGAGCGAGGCAGGATATCTCATTTCCTAAAGCTTTTTACTGAGCATAAACATTTAGAGCTAGCAGATTCGACTCCTGACTCAAGCTAGGTCCCTTTGAACGAAGATGGGAATGCTGAAGTGATCAACATTGGGAACATCACAGAAATGACCAAAACCAGAAGGTAAAGGAAGTGAGAGATTTTTCTGGCCTAAGTGATGCAGAGACTGAAACTGAGCAGAATCCTGTATCTTTTGCAAATATGAAATAAAACCAAATAAAATGAAAAACAACATGCAAAACTAAAATACCCCTTGGCTCCCCCACTTTATCCCCCCTCCCTCTATCTTCCACTCCTCTTCTCTTCCTAGAGATAGTTTACTCCCTCTAGGCCCTAATTTGAGGGGTGTGAGGGGATGCATTCTGTGTGCATGGTGATAAGACCATAGGGAGAAAAAGGATGGGCACTTCCAGAAGTGTGGGGTGGTGGTAACGGTTCTGATTTCAGTGGCAGAGCTGGGTAAGGGAGAGTTTAGATAAACAACTCTCAGGAATGTTTGGTTTACTCAGTCCTGCTTCAGCAGAGGGGTATGGACTCAATTCCTCAAGGTCACTTCCAGCCCTACAGTCCAGTGACTCCTTCAATATTATTTCCAGAGAGGTAGCTGTGTTAGTCTGTGTACAGCAAAAAACAAGAGTCCTGTGGCACCTTATAGACTAACAGATTTTCTTCGGCATAAGCTTTCGGGGCTATAACCCACTACGTCAGACGAGACCTGTTTGCAAAGAACAGGGGGACCCAGTGCTAAGAGGTCTCCGTATCACAAGTGGACTCTCAGGTTTGATGTGAAAGGGTCACTTCTGGTATTTTATTAATTGAGATGTAATAAAAATGCAACAAAAGCAATATTTTTAATGGAACAAATGGAAAACCACAAAAATTCCTGGGATTAAAAAAATCAGGAAAATAAAAGTAAAAATAATTTATGGGGCTTTAAAACTGCACCCTACCTTTAGCTCGAAAATAGGGCAAGTTCCACTTCCTCAATGTGAGCTACCGTGACAAAGAGCCAGGACGCATGGACAAACTTGGTGGTGTTATCTACCAGGCACCAAACGTTGATCAAAGGGAGGGAAGGGGTATTCAAAAAAAGGGACAGTGTCAGTTTCAAGACATCCATGGAACCAAGTATTTATAACTTAGGTCATGTTGGCCTCCCTGAGTAGTGCCAAACCAGACCACAATTACTTTCTTCTTGTTTCCTAAAGGGTTCCTTATCTGCATTTGTTTGTAACGTGGAAGATTTTACAACGAAAAAATACCATGGAGCAGCTGACGTTTAAACTAGCCAACAGAACGATACAACAGAAGGAAAACGCTATGCTTCCGTAACATCCTTCCTCCAGGGATTTCAAAACACCTTTTGGATGCTGTAGCACCCACTCCCTGTTCATACATGTATGTAAGACCTGCAAGGGAGACTGTGTAAAAATCTGGGTCGTGAAGGTATCAGAAGAACACGTGCTTGGAATGGTCTTATTTTCATCGTATCAGTATGGTCTGTACTTTCTCAGGGCTTGGCTTAAGGAAATTCAGCTTGAAGGTAACAGAAGTCCTCAAAGGCCAAAAGATGGAACCTGTGAGTCTGGGAGAGAATTCCTAACCGTTAGTGAGAGGCTTCTCCTCCATTTGTCCATGAGCGTCAAAATTAAGGGATGACTTCTGACCACTTGTAGGTGTGAGAGCTGGGAAGACTGACTTTTCCCATGTATCTGGCTGGGCATTTCTCTCTGATCTAGACCTCGCCTTAGTAGTCCAGTTCTCTATCAAATGCAATATCCTTAAAGGTCACTCAGAGTTCTGCTGCTTTTGCACAATGTGTCTGCTCCCCTTTTAAAGAGTGTTATCCAGACTAAATTATTCTACCAATTATCCTGGAACAGCTCTGGCTTCCTGTTCACTTTGAGGAACCACCCCAGGTTTTCATTACCTAAGCTAAGAGACAGATAGTGACCCCATGTTCTGCAGAGGTGTTGCAGTGAACAGGCTCCAGATTTGAACACTTGGTAACTGATGGGAAAATATTCTTGGTGCCAGGCCCTCAATTCTTGAATTTGATTTCCTGGATGATTCTTCCTTAAGGTTGACCTTTCTGGTGCAGCAAAAGGTCTCTCCTCTTTTTCTCAAGCATTTGCTTCTAGCAAAATTTTTGTTTGTTTATTTTGAGGGAATATCCTTCTCCTGCTTGTGTAAAAGAGAAAAAAAGTTGTACATTGTTCCTAAATGTGTTTATGCACCTGGAGACAAGTATGATGTTTACAGAACAATTCAGAAATAGCTCGACTCCCGTAACAGTGTTTCCCAGAACACAGACTCTGGATCTAAGGGTGCTCCATTATTCCTTGGCTTGAAGTTGTTTCCATTACACACCGGCTTTACCATTTGGATCAATGGCTCTCAGCAGCCCGTCCATAAACATTGTTCCAGCAGCCCAGCCCAGAGTAACTCCTCCAAAGAGTTAGGGACTTCTGTACATCAGCTCTAGTTACCTTTTAGTTCATCTTTAGCTGAACAATTATAAGTGCCCTCTGTTATTGTTGCTGAATGTCCTATGACCTGGCTGGCACTCCTGGGTGCTACAGTAACACTAATAATAAAGACTAAGAACACTATTCCTATTTATTTGCATTATAGCAGCGCCCAACAGCTCCTCTGAGAACGGCCCCTTTGTGCCAGATGCTTTAGCACTCACAATCTAAATCACCAAGACAGACAACAGGAGGAGAACTGCAGATTTAAAGAAAACCCAGATTTTACAAATGGGGACTCAAGGCACAAATCAATTCTGCGTCTTGTTCAAGATCACACACAAAGCCTCTAGCAGAGTTGGGAATTGAACTCAGAACTCACGAGTCACCATCCAAGTGCCCACCCGAAAGCTGATCCTTCACATCGCACCAGTTAGTTTGGGAGCATGAAGGGAGGTTCGGAAAGCTTTCTTCACTGCATCTGAAGTCCCATACATAGAGAAAACGTGCTCAGGTGGAGCATAAAACATATTTTAAGCATCATCAAGCAAAGCAGCTTACAGAACATTTACTTGGTGTCCTTGATTCTCCTCATGGTCTCAGCAGATCAGATTACTTAGAAAACATAATTATTTTAATTAGGTGTAATTCAATTAGAATATCTTATTGCCAATAACAACTTCACTAATAAGAAATGAACACACTTTGCTTAAAAGGAATCTTACCTTTGGGGACCGCCTGAATGCTTTCCCAAATACAAAACCACTCATTTTAATGCCTTATGCCCAATTCTCCTCTCATTTACAGTCTAATCCGATGCCCGTTGACTTTCCATTGACTTCAGCAGGCATTGGATTGAGCCTTTACACTGCTGCAAATCAGGCGGAACAGAGATAACACCAGTGTGCAGATGTAAGATCTCATCCAAAGAGGGAGGCTGAGTCAGTTTCACCTTTGACAAAATGAGGTTTATTAAACGCTGAAGTCCCAGGGTGTGGTGCGGCCCTACTGTAGATCTGCTCCCACTAGAGATCATGAACCTGGCACAAAAATCAAGATCATGCACTGGCACAAAATGAAGAATCCGCTCCTGGGCATTTAGCAGAGTCACACTGCATGCCACAAAAGATAGAGTCAAAGATTTAGTGTATGACTTTTGTAAAGGTTAGCAGTACGATAACTATATGTCGTGTGACACGAGATACTGTTTCAGGAAACCATGTGTGTATTTAATGTGCAATACCCTAACGTAGGTTGATATCATTACTCAGGTGCATGTGGTGAAAGAAGCCGCTACACCCTCATAACACTTTAAAGAGGTGTATATAGCCCTTGCGCCAGCCCTGAGCAGAGGGATGAATTTCACTCATTAGTAAATCTATGTGAAAATGGATGTTGTCACAGTGTATTTCTCTAAACATTCATCTTACACCTTTTCAGAAAGACAAGCTCTGGTGTGCAGCCATTTGTACACAAGTGGATAAAGTACAGAAATAATTTGAGGTGAATGCAGAACCAGTCTCCACACCTCATCTTAATGGGATCTTTTGCTTTCATTAAGACGAGAGGAGATAGAAGTCTGACCATATCTTCTTCAATCCGAGCAATAGATGATCAGAAATAGAAGGAAACAAATGCTAATGCAATTAATGGTGACACCAAACTGAGATAAGGATATATACAATTCTTCTAAAATCCTTCATGCATTATAAGGATGGAGCAGTTTCTTCTTGCCCAGAGCACCTCACTAATGGCTAACAAAGCCAGTTAAGGTAATACACATTAAGTGCACATTGTTTCCGGCCTGCGACACATAGTAGACAATGAATACCTTCCTCCCCATTACAAAAGTCATACACTGAGTCTTTGAATGTATGTTTTATAGCATGCATCATAAATCTGCTAAACAGCTTCCCGAGTGTAATGTAGCTGTTTGTGCCACATCACTGGTACAATCTGGCCCGAAATCATGTTTAGACAGCATGGGAAATCTCACTCTGGTGACCCTCCAGTAGCATACAGCTGACATATGGGCTTTTAAACCCCCCCCCCCCCCCCAATTCTCACAACTACCGTAGTAGCAGATGTGTCACTGAGCCAACCTGAATTTTGTCAAACTTTAGCTGTTTTTACCCCTCGGGACTATTGCGGTCCGGTGCCAGAGTGATTTGGAACTGTTAATGAAGAACCAGAGTCCAATTTTAAGCCAAATTCTGCCCTCTGACATTTGAGTGCCCTTGATATCAGTTGAAGAAGCCACATGTATAGGTTATCGGACTCTTCCTATTCATTTGTTCTCTTTGACCTGATTATGAGAAATGTGAGAGACATGTCTTTGCCCTCACAGATCAGTTCAGATATGGATGATTAGCTGCTTCACACATTATTTTCTCTCATCTCCTAAACTGGCCATTAAGGAATATTTTAGCACACATCTCACTGCGCCTTAATTGCAATAACGACCTAGCACGGTACAGTTTGCATTAGTTCATGGCAACTAACAGCTAAGTTTTCCATTACCCAAGGTGATACATAACATCTGTACAGAATGGATGTCACGGTTTTAATTAAACACTCCCACCTCTTTTTAAAAGCTATCGATTAAGGCCCTCGTTGTAATTACGGAATCATAAACTCAAGACCATTTTAATAACTAGAAGCTTTAAAAAAATCTTCAATCTTAAAAATATTATTGTAATTAAGTTGCCAAGCACATCTATTTGTTTCCCTGAAATAAAGCCAAATCTACAGATAATTGCAAACAACATTTCCCTGAGGACGATTTTTGTTTTGTTTTGTTTTTTTCCTTGTATACCAATTAGGCTCAGAAATCTCAAGCTGTGACCTTTGGCTTCAGACCTGCAGCCTGCACATGGCACCGCCATAAACAAAGCACCCAGAGTGCTTTTTATACTTCTGCTAAGTTACAAAAGAAAGTTACTAACACACATTTATAAATGTCAGCCCCAAGAGATCATAAAAGAAAAATAATCCTTGGGCCTCTGACAATTAAAATGCATCTTGTAGCTTCTCAGAAGAGTGTTCTGGGAAGATTCCCAAGAGATTTATGTGACTCTGATCTTTTGGTTAACGGCTGCCTCATGACTCAGATCCACACGCATAACCTACCAGTCATTTCCCTAAGTGAATTACAATTTCTCCTGTACAGCGTTCTGATTGCTGGGAGCTCCTGTTAATGAAATCTCAGTTAGCTGTATGCACCTACATACAAATGTCTGCTACATACTCATCTAATTACATCTGGAGGCCTTGTAAGCTTAAAACAGTGATGGCTGAAAAGGTCATTGCATGCACACACAACACCTATTGCTCTTTAAAAGCCATGGATTTAGCACCGCTAATAGTACATCTAGTCTGGGTGGGCCTGTGAAACTATTTTTCATTGTTCCCTCTCCTTTATTACCACACCCTCCTTTCAGACCTAATCAACTGCTGTTCACCATGACCAATTCTCTACGCAACGGGGACAAGAGTCTGCCTAAAAGATATTGGGGAACAGTTAGCAAGATGACTCCTTGGGTTTCATCTGCTAAATAACGTTCATTTTACAGCAACACTCTGGGGGTGACCTTGACGCCATTTAAACCAAAGGAAAAACTTCTGCCTTATATCTTCAAGGATTTCAAAGCACTGTGCAAGTAACAGTCTAGACATAATTAGCCATAGGCCAGAATAGGTGAAAATGCAGCCACTTCTGGAAACATGTACTTTAAGTAATGACTAATCCACACCAACACTCCATAATCATACAGGCCCGGGAACAATTATAACAAGGAGGTGGGAACAAAATCTACAGAGTATCTATATCTTCAATGTCCACAGAGAGCAGATAAGGACTCTGTCGGGTTATTAAAGGATTAGAAAACATGTCTTGTAGTAGCAGACTCTCAAAATTCAAACTATTCATCTTAACAAAGACGGTTAAGGGGTGACTTGATCACAGTGAATCAGTATCCACACAAGGAACAAATATTTTTCTGTTTATAGTGAGAGTAATTAACCCCTGGAACAATTTTTCAAGGGTTTTGGTGGACTCTCCATGACTGACTATCTTTAAATCAGGACTGGATTTTTTATTGCGGGGGGGAGGAAGAGTTCTATGGCCTGCATATTATAGCTTCCATTTCATGCATCTGATGAAGTAGTATACTACCCACAGAAGTTCATGCGACAAATAATTTATTAGGCTTTAAAAGTGCCACAGGACATCTTGTTTGTGTTGCTGAACTAGACTAATACAGCTGCCCCCCTGGAACTTGTCTCTATGGCCTGTGTACTACAGGAGGTCAGATTAGATGATCACTGTGGTCCTTTTTGGCTTTACAATCCATGAATCTCTGTCTCAAAGAGAAGAGCACAATATAAAGATGATCATGAGGAAAAAATTAAGGAAATGCTTTTGAAACCGAAGAGCCTACAATTACGTAACAAAATCCCTCCATTGGAACATCAAGACATGTCCTGATTTTCAAAATGGTGAGACCCCTGCAAATCAGGCATTAAACCTTCTTAGGTAAAGACCAGGGATTTAACTTTAAGCTCCTGAGTCTGAAAAGTTTGCCTTTACATAAACAAACATACATTGAAAAAGCAAGGCCTAAGTTACGTGTTCATAACCAAGTTATCCCTTACTCATAGTAGATAGTTCATTTTTTCCCTCTCATCCTTTGAATTCAACAGTCAAATGAACAGTGTTCGGTAAAGCATCAAGTCTGTATTCAACAAGTTTAAATATAGTGTAAATGAAAGAAATTATTACTCATTCATGACATTTATTTCGCTCCCAGCACTAGCTGATTTTATAAAACTGTCAGGAGGTGGGGGCAGGCGGGGTGTATAATTACTACTGTATTTCTTTGCCAAACATTAGCTAACCAACAAAAAAGTGCTTGTTTCCTCTCAAGAGTAAAAGGCATGTGACCTAGCAATGATGAATCTAAAAGACGCCCACAACCCTGACATAGTGCCAGATTCTGATAGGTACACCGATATTCGGAATTCCAACAACAGAGGACTTATTGAAGCCACAGGTCCGGTTCAGAACTATTCTGGGTCAAAAGACACCAAAATTCTGGGAACAATCCAAGCACTCGGCCACAGGGGAGTAATGGAAGCCGGTGTGCAACATGAAAGATACACCAGCAGCTGATGCTATCAAGAGCCACCAAACAATGCATCTTTTCTAATGGATTTTTACAGGGTTTAATCATTGAACAAAGAAGAAGAAAACCCCTAAGCTGATTCAGATCAAACATTTTTCAGGGGTTGAGAGAGGAAGAGACATGGGAAATATACAGACTGGTGTACAAGTAAATGCGAGAGGCAGGGTAGTCTGTTTCACATTATATGTCATTCTGACCCCATGAGAATATAGTTATTACCTGCTCTCATCCTCCCAAAATGCTCTAGTTTTCCAGAGTGTGCTGTAAACAAATCATAGCGACTAATCAAAACATATCCTCCAAAAATATGATCTTTTTGGAACCAGTTATTCCCGTACTTTCCTAACCGTATAACTGCTAGCATTTAATTACTGCATGAGAACGAGATTAGCTGCAGGCAGTGACAGCCCCAGTTTATTTTAAAAACCGGGGGACCACACGAGTGGTGTACAAGACATTATAGTTGATGCTTTTAGATAAATGAAAGGAGCAGGAATGATTCTGAAGGCAACATGACTGCAGTCTCCTTTCACAACCACATTCAGACATGGAATTTATCCTGCTTAGCCCGTCAGAAACCTGTATCTTTTCAAAAGCTTTTACACAGAATCTCCATGGCCGGCTATCTTAACGAAGGCATTCACATGATCCTCTAAATCAGTGGTTTTCAAGCCATGGGTTGGGACCCAATACTGGGTCACAGATTCTCAGCTACTGGGTTGCGGCACCCACCTGCTGCCACTGCCGAAAGACTGGAATGCATTGCTGAAGGATGTCATTGCTGGGTCACGGGCATAAATGACTTTTTTCAATTGGGTCCTGAGGTAAAAAGTTTGAAAACCACTGCTCTAACTGCACTGAAATGCTGGGATCCGTGAAAACCTAATATTTCTTTTTTGGAGCAAACAAACATCCAGATAGCCAAAGCTCACTAATTCAGGAGCTCAGATATCGTGAAAACGAATGCGTTAGAAACAGATTAGAAAGAGTATTAACCCATTTCACATGCGCACTGCCATCTCCGTCTCAAGGGATCAACTTTAGTTCACTACCAGTGGGCCAAAGTGTGATCTCAGGCCAGTTTACAATGGAGTAATTTCAATCTTTCAGTCAAGTTGCTCCTGATTTACACAGAACACAATTGAGCCTACTGAGCCGATTTTGGGCATAATCCAAACCGAACTCAATGAACTACACCTATTAGACTATATATAGAACTTTGTGCTTCCAGGATTAAGCCAGTCTCTAACAACTAAAATGAGGATGAGGGCACATTCTCTCACCTCCGCCTCCTGTGAGGTTCTTACACCTCTCTCAGAAGCAACTTAAGAGAGGACACTGAGCTAGTTAGCCATTGGGTCTCATTTAGTCTGGCAATACCTATCTTCATTTACAACAGGGCTGTTTTGTTCACTAACAATTAACATCAAAGCCAGGGTGATTAACCCGCTGCTGGTAAAGGGTTAATCTCTCATCCTGACTGGAAAAAATATTTTCAGCCACAGCGTATTATCTTGTGCCAAAAGTAGATTATTTCTGTACCCTAACATCCAAAGCCACAAAACTCATGGCAGTTAAAAACAAAAGGATTACTCACCTCTGGCTGTACTGAAGGAAAACGCTTTCACGTCCACCAAATTACAACAGGGTCTTTACTATTTCATTGCTTTGATTATATCATGGCGCTCATGAGACATGCCAGACTGATAGCCCCACACTGTGAATTCCTCTTCAGCCCTATTCAGAGAGCAGGTACCAACACAGGCTTCAGTAGCATCCCGTCAACCCCTCAGTGTGCCTCAGGGACTTCTCCGTAATGGAGAGGACAAGCTTTTTCTCCATTCAGACTGTCTAATTAATGCCACTCTTAATAGTTCCGTCCAGCCGCCACTAATTCAGGAGCTCAGGTACCATGAAAATGAATGCATTAGAAAGAGTATCAACCCATCTCAAGGGGTTATCTTTAGTTCACCACCAACTTGAGTTGGATTTCAGCATACGGCTTGGAAGCAAAACACACTCTTCTTCCACTACGAGTCCCTCTGGATCCGGGCGATTCCTTTGCGTTCATTCTGAATAAATGTAGCTGACCACACTGTCTGCACACGGAGTGCATTACTTTGTGAGTCATGTCATTCCTTTTATTTTTCGTCTCTGCTCTCTCACTGGCCCACTTTACAAGTGCCTGAGGAACAAGACCAGGAGGAACAGGGCATGAAGCGCATGGCTCATGCAGCAACCATGACATCTTTTCTTCAGCACCCTAGGAGAAAGGCCAAAGAGGACTTGCTTTCAAGACAACAGCTTTTAGGTTCTCTCCTTTTTTCAGAGCAGCCCGAAGCTTCTGCGATTGCTGCATCAGGCACTGCTGTTTCTCAGGTGGGAATTACAATATAGGGTGAGAACAGCCACTTTCTGCTTAGCAAATGCTTGGTGCATTGAGAAATCCCAACCAGCCTATGGGCATCCATAGGCAACCTCTAACGTTACCAAACCGCAAAGCATAACCATTGCATCATCACACATTTCTGCAGCCATCAGACACACGAACAATTTATGCAAAGAGACTCCAAAAATAAAGCTAATTACTGTAGGCTCAGGGGAACAGAACAACCTTCTCTACAGGCAGCCTTCCAAGGTCACCTCTCGGTGTCATTATTTGTAAAAAAAATATTTACAATGAGCTGATTTCAAAGCCAATTTAATCCTTCCTCAGGGCAAAAAGAGGTTAAGCCATCTGAAAAAATATATGAAAATAAAGTCAGGTCGCCAAAACAGTTAGGTCAGTATTTAAAACACAATAAAAAAAAGAAGATTTCCTTACTGTCAAAAAATAACCGGACCCACAGTGTTTAAGGTCACTTCCTCTTCCCACAAAGCTGGAGGCGGTACTGCCCATCAAATTTTGTGCAGGTTGTCTCAGCACACTTGGACACCAAAAAGTAGCACAGCGATATTGTCAGAGTAACATTTATCCTCTGGGGTTGTTTGAAAAACAAACCAAGCCACCTTTCAACGGAATGGCAAAAGTCCTCTGAGAAATAAAAGACGGCCTCTGATTTATCAGAGCTGACACTCGGGTCTCAGAACACCAGGCTGAGCTCCATTTAATTTAATGCCATTTTCCAATATTGAAATCCACTCATCAAGCTCGTTGACCTCACTTAAACCGCTTTCACCCCACCTGTAATTAACCTTACATGCAGGGTTAAATCCTACCACACCATGACAGGCTCAGCTGTGGAAATGTTTTGACACTGTGCGCTGAGTTCTGCCAAGAGATGTGCTTCTGACCATTTATTAGAGTGTTTGCTAAAATGGGGAGAGCGGGGCGAGAGCCACTATATTTTTGACAGGACAATTTGCCCGTCTAGAGGTGCAAATTGAGTTAGACCCAACTAACAATTAAGGGCTCCGCAGTGAAATCCTGACCTCAGATGCAAGACACTACTATTTCTCAAAGATTCTGTCAGAGGCTATGTACACACGATCAGATTAAAGCGCAACAAGGCAATCGCGCTACAAAATTCACGTGACCTTTATTGCGGGACAACGCGTACACACGTTGCTCCCTGCAACGCAACAAAATTACACGCATTATCGCGGTTGAGCGCAATGACTTCTGGGCACCTATCCCATCGTTCCATTTTCCCCTAAGTCGGCGCTATGAATCATGGGATGAAGGAAAGGAACGCAAAGCGCCATGGGTAAAGTGTCAGTTTCCCATGGTGCTTTGTGTTCCCCTAGCGTCTTCCTCGTTGCCAATAGCAACTCGCGCCTATTTTCAACATTGCAGTGACGCAACGCACCACTTGCAATCAATCGCAACAGCGACAGCATGGATCCTGCTACGATCTCCATTGTCGCTTTCAACATTCTGAATACATCTCGGCTTGTTGCTCAGTACGCAATGAGCTCCGAGTCAGACGAGGACACCGAGGAGCAGGGGCTGATCGATGCCATGCAGAGCAACAGCACCGCGTTGCTCAGCTCCTTCACCGATCATCTGCACACGGTGCAACGCCGTTTCTGGTCGCGAGAGACGAGCACCGAGTGGTGGGATCGCATTGTTATGCAGCTGTGGGATGACGAGCAGTGGGTACAGAACTTTCGAATGCGGAAAGCAACCTTTCTGGAACTGTGCTCAGAGTTGGCCCCTGCCCTGCGACGGAAAGACACCAACATGAGGTCAGCCCTAACTGTGGAGAAGCGTGTTGCGATTGCTGTATGGAAGATGGCGACTCCCGACTGCTATCGGTCCGTTGCAAACCAGTTTGGAGTCGGGAGGACCACCGTCGGATTAGCCCTCTCACAAGTGTGCGAAGCCATCAATCGCATCCTGCTACGGAGGACAGTGACATTGGGCAATGTTCGAGAGATTGTGGACGGCTTTGCTGCCATGGGATTCCCTAACTGCGGGGGAGCCATAGACGGCACACACATCCCTATTTTGGCTCCAGACCATCTCGCGACGGAGTACATAAACAGGAAGGGCTACTTCTCCATGGTGCTGCAAGCACTCGTGGATCACAAGGGTCGTTTCACGGACATCAATGCTGGGTGGTCGGGAAAGGTGCATGATGCCCGCATTTTCAGGAACACTGGTCTGTACCGGAAGCTGCAAGGGGGCACCTTTTTCCCTGATCAAAAAATAACAGTGGGGGAGGTGGAGATGCCCATAGTCATCCTCGGAGACCCAGCATACCCACTGATGCCATGGCTCATGAAACCCTACACTGGGAACCTTGATCGCAGCAAGGAGCGGTTCAATTACCGATTGAGCCGCTGCAGAATGACTGTGGAGTGTGCCTTCGGCCGTTTAAAAGGGCGCTGGCGCTGTTTGTATGGGAGGCTGGACTTGGCGGAGGACCAGATCCCTGCCGTGATTGCGTCATGTTGTGTCCTCCATAACATTTGTGAAAGTAGGGGAGAAAAGTTTTCCCCTACGTGGGCTACGGAGGCACAGCGCCTCGAGGAAGCATTCGAGCAGCCAGCCACTAGGAGTATTAGGGTGGCACAAGGAGAAGCTGCTCGCATAAGGGAGGCACTCAGGGAGCATTTCAATGATGCCCTTCCCTAGTTAAGTTCCATGACGCATGAGGTGCACCTTAGGATCATTTCAATAATGTGTATAAATAAATGCATTCTTCAAAGTATTTGTTACTGTTTTTATTGAAACCTGAAAGATGGGTGTGGGGTTACAGGTTGGTGTAGCTCCGGGTCTCGTAAAAGTAGCTTGGGGGGGGGGGGGGGGGGGG
>ML685879.1:4963042-5081980 GCA_007922175.1 Pelusios castaneus
GGTGTCCTGTACCGGGGTGGAGGGTGGCCTTCAAAGAAATGCTTTGAGGGACTGCGGTGTGTGGGAGGCATACACGGCTGAACTGTCTGGAGTGGAGCCCGGACACTTATCGCCTGGGACTGCAAAGCTATCATGTTCTTTAGCAGTTCTGTTTGCTCCTTCATGACGCTTATCAGTTCGTCCCTGTGTTTCTGCCTCCTCTGCTGGGATTCCTCTCTCCAGGCTCTATTCTCCCTTGCGGATTCTTGTGTTGCTTTCAGCAGGTCGTTAAACATATCCTCCCTGTTTCTTCGAGAACGCCGCCTAATGTTTCTCATTCGGTCAGCTGGGGTAGACACCGGCCTTGTGAAGCTCAATTCTAATACAAAAATAACAATATAGACATTGTTAACACATAGCATAGATAGCCAATGTAACCTTCCAGTAGCACATTCCACTGGAAGGTACAGGGCGGTCAACACACTACGCTTCGCTGAAGCAGACAAGGTACATTCTAATAGACGGCTTACCGGGGGCTAAGAATCGGAAGAGGGCACACAGATGGAACCCAATATCCCTCTCCTCAGAGTGCCCCTTCCATCTAGAATACATCTCCTACATGCCGCCGGTAGCAGGCCGGGACCGTATGCTGCTGCACTGTGTGCTGCCATGGTTCCCAGGGCTGTGCTTTGCAGCTGGAGAGGCAGAGTGTCCGTCTTTGGGAGTGCAGACACAAACGCTCTCCCATCTAACCTGAGTATTAGGCTCTGGAGGTACATCGAGGAAACCTTTTCTGACCTAAATGCAGATGATTATTTTACAATCACTGCTTGTATTGATGCCCTGCTAATGAATGCAGAGTAAATAGCGTGCACAGCGGGGACCCGCAAGCACCCCCACCCCAGACAATGATATTTTAGCAGGAGCAGAGCTGAATGAAGGAGAAACTTACCTGAACCCCCCTCTGCTGCCTCAGAGAACAAGCTGCAGTTCAAGCCTTGGGTGGACGTCTCAGCGGGGCTGCTGAAGAGCTCCTGGCTACACGCGGTTGCGCTTTCCTCCGTGTCATCCTCCATCTCCTCCTCCTCCTCCTCCTCCTCAACAACGTCCTCATCCTGCTCGGCTCTGGCAATCACCGGACGAGGAGGGGCTGAAGTGTCCACGGGACTTTTGGCAGTGGTTGTGGGGTCCCCACTGAGGATGGCTTCTATTTCCTTATAGTACCTGCATGTTGCAGGCGCTGATCCGGAACGGCGGTTTCCCTCCTTCGCTCGGTGATAGGTAATTCTGAGCTCCTTCACCTTTGATCTGCACTGCACTGTGTCTCTATCATGCCCTCTCTCTGACATGGCCCGAGAAATTATGCCAAATGTGTCATAATTCCTCCTGCTGCCGCGTAGCTGCGCCTGCACGGCGGACTCTCCCCAGATGCTGATCAGGTCCAGTACCTCTGCCGTGCTCCAAAGGGGTGCGCGTCTTCCACGGCGGGCCGCCATTGGTACTGATGATCGGAGCACAAACACACTCCACGAGGACGAGAGCAGGAAGTGAAACAGACTTGAAATTTGAAAATCCCGGGAATAAGTTCGGGGCAGGGCGGGGACAGTTTCGTCACGGCCACAGAGCGGGTGGGGGGAAGACCAGAGAGGACGACTTGGGAATGCTGGGACAGTTCCGGACTCCAGTCAATGCGCGGTAAGCGTACACACGAGCTCAAACGCGCAATATATGATCCGCAACAGCTGTTACCACTCTCGTCGGAGTGGTTGTTGGATTGCGCGACAACAAGGCACTTAACGCGCAAGAGCCCTGTTGCACGTGTGTACGCCGTTGTTGCTATCGCGCGGTAATGAGCTTTAATGCGCGATAATCTGATCGTGTGTACAAGGCCAGAGACTCTGCCCGTTTTTCTGTTGCTTTTCAATTGTTTCTATTCACACTATGCTAAAACTGTCTGTGTCGTGGTTAAATGAGGACGTGACTGCCACATCCCTGGTTACATTCATATTTGCTGTGAGGAGTGCAACACCCAGAGGAGTCTTAGAGCCAATTCAGAAAAGACTCAAATGATGTAGTGAGTTAAAGGCCTTATAAATGGCTGAGCATCGTTGCTCCCATTTTAACATTCAAGACTTGATTCAGCTGCCAAGGAAGCCAGTGCAAGCGTTGCTGAGTTCAGTGGATCAGGCCCTCACAGCTAGTATGCACGGCAACTCAACCACACATGCCAGCTACCCGGAAAGGCTGTTCTAAGGGTTGTTCTTCTTGTGCATGCCCATCAGGTGATCCACCGACACCTGTTCTTCAGGACATTGACAGATCTGTTAAAGTCACTGCTGACTATGGCCCAGAGCATTCCTCACTTGAAATGCCTGCAATCTAATAGGAAAAGTAATTATAACACTCTATTAGGCCAGACAGAAGAGGCATAGAATGGCTCATAGCTATAATACCTGGAAAAAACCACTCTAAAAAATAGATTGTGAAGGAGTCTGGCCTGTCTCTGAAGATCCTTATGTTTCTGCTGTCATGCTGCTATATTTTCTGACATTCCCAGTTACAGTTTCTTCTGTCCTAAATTCCTGCTACTCTTCTTCAGAGCAGCATTTGGGTCTGATATAAAAAGAAAGCCACCCTAGCTCTAGTAGATGTTGCATGCGTGTCTATTTTTAAAGTTTAAAACTATCGTTGAATTTCTGCATTGAAAGAAGGAAACAAAAAATCAGAATAAGCGATTCCTAATTGATCTGCTTTCCCCTCCCCCCAGATATTAACAGATTAATTACTGTATTCTACAAAATTAAATCATTTGGCTGCTAACCCTAAAGCATGTCTCATTTGCGTATGTGAAGGCTAAGGGCCTGATTTTCATTTACACAAAGGGCATTTTACACCACTTGGTAGTGTAAAGATGCTTTGAAGTGGATGCAAGTTACACCTGTACTCACTCCGGAGGCATTTTTACATTGCTACAACAGCATAAAATGGTTTGCGTAAAAACGAAATCCAGGCTCCGTGCCTTTAGCACCCTACGTGTTTCGATTTTGGTAGAAGAGCAAGAGTTAAATCGGTAACTAGAATCCGTACAGCTTTCCTGACATCAATGAAGTTACACTAATTTACACCATTTTAGGATCTGGGGCCAGATTTACAAAGATATTTAGGTGCCTAGTGAGATTTACAACAGTGTCAAAAGGAGACTGGCTAATGTCTAATTCCCATTGATGTTAAAAGGGAGTTAGGTTCTGAATCTCTTTAGGTGCTTGTGTAAAACCTGCTAGGCACGCATCTTCATCTTTAGGTGCTGAAATACCATAGAATCATAGAATAATAGGGTTGGAAGGGACCTCACGAGGTCATCTAGTCCAACCCCCCTGCTAAAAAGCAGGACCACTCCCACTAAATTACCCCAGCCAAGGTTTTGTCTAACCGGGCCTTAAAAATCTCCAAAGATGGAGATTCTACCACCTCCCTAGGTAACCCATTCCAATGCTTCGCCACCCTCCTAGTGAGAAAGTTTTTCCTAATATCCAAAGAAAGTTTTTCCTAATATCCAATACCTTTGGTCTTTAGTCCACAATTTCTATTGCAGTTAAGCCTTGAACAAGTTTAATGAAGACCCGAAGTGGTAAATTCTCCATTAACCACAGAGTAGAAACAGATAATCTGGGACGTCTCCATGAAACAAGCAGGATGACATTCTGTCACTCAGCCTGGATAGCTCTTGCAACATAAAGCAACGTGGACACGGCCCAAAATGGCGAAGGCTAAACAGGGAGTCTTTTATTGGTGTTGGCTATGTCAATCAGGTTGCGCACAAGCAAGAGCCCCTGGATTTGTTCATTTTCTTCTACACTGTTCACTCCTATATTTGTGAAAACAGATTGTATGTTGGAATCAGTAAGATACAAACAACAATCTGTTTTTCATAATGTTTAAATCAACAAATATTACAAAACACGCACACAAAAGCCCTCTGATATTTTGATCACAGACACTATAAAAAAACCCACCACTTAGCAGCTCTGTAGGGGTTCTTCCCAATTAAGTACTGATCACTGAATACATTCCTTACAAAGAACGTTCATATTTGGCCAGAAATGAGTGCAAATGTATGGACTCCATTTCTGATTTTTGGACCTAAAAGAGAAATGTTAGTGACCTACATGCTGCATTTAGCAAGTACATCACCTCAATTCTTTCCGCAGTCACTACTGCTCTTCAGGGTGCAAAGACGACCAGGTGGTTTGTGCACTCATTCGTGCTAATAGACTGATATTGCTAAGGATTGTCTGACTTTATTTTGCTGAAAACAAAAAAGAGGGAGGAAGGGGAGGTTTCACGGTATGGTCTGGTTGTTAAGCGAAGAGACTGGGAGTCAGAACTCCCGGATTTCCTTTCTTTACTCTGCCCCTAATTCTTTCTGCGACCTCAGAGAAGTCATTTGACTGCTCTGCACATCCAAGGACCCAGCTAGGGGAAGGATTAAAAAAAAAGAAGTACGGTAGACAGTTATGAGTGCAAGGAGACTTTATTAATTGTAGGTAAGTATGTTCAGATCTCTGAGTGAAATTCAATAACAAGATCCCTGACAGAAGTGTGGCCTCAAAGCGAGGGCACAGATTTGTAACTCAGAACATCTGGGTTCAGTTCCTGGCTCTGAGACATGCTATTATCCCCATTTTATAGATGGGGCACAGAGACAGTAATGCAGAAGGGAACCTAGCAGGATTTACAGAAGCACTTGAGCAGGTTAGAGGCCTTATCCATGTAGTCAAATTTGAAAATTTCACTCTAAGTGCTTCCCAAAAGGTGACATGGGGAGCCTGAGGCATGGGACCATACTGAACCTAGATCTCTCACATGCCAGGCAAATGGCCTGACTTCCGGACCATCCTGAATCTCTGCATCCTGTTTTTAAATTCACAGGCTCAAATTCTAAGGCCAGAAGGGTAGTGGATCTTACTATATCTTTTATCACCACATTTCTGGTCCCCAAGAAGGTATATCTTAATTGTGGTCAAATTACCCTTTGACATTCTCTTTGCTAAATTAAAAGAGATTGCGCTCCTTTAGCCTTTCACGATCAGCCATGTTTTCCCCTCCTTTAATCATCCTTGAAAAATCTATCAGCCTGTAGATTCGCACCCCATATGTATGGAAAGCTTGACATCAGAGCTCCAATATTCCACTTTTATTATTTTAACCAGCCATTACATGCCTTTTCAAAAAGGTAAATACACTTCACCAACCCACAGAACTCATGTTTAAAGCCTGCTAATGACTCTGAACGCTGCCACGTTAGATGGCGGCATCAGTCTATCAACCGTCGCAAGAGGAGCATGGGATTTAAACAAAAACAACTCTGCGATGGGAAAAGCGCGTCTTCTAACTCATCTTCTGAGTAAATGCAGAATCAATCATGTAAAGAAATGCAGATGAAAGTTTATGGATCCACCCAAATATTGTCAACCTCTCAGGGTGAGGCAGGCATAGCTCCTTAACATATCGAATTAATGCTTTTCTCTTACACTGTTGCCAGCCACATCTCCTTCTCTGCTCTGACTTTCCATTCTAATTGCCAAAGGTCAAACCATTCCCATGCAATACATCTATTTTATGAGGTACATCCACAGGCACACAAGGAAATGAATTATTTTGGATGCATTACACGATCAACTTCCTACCGCTTATGCTAAGCAAGGGAATTTTTTATTTACAGATGCAATAAAAATCATAAGTGAAACAGTTTGGAAACTAGCAAAAAATTATCTTAAAAGGCAGCACAATTTCTATCCCTGCCCATGAACCGCTAATGTATTCTAACACAATTTCAGCTTTAACTGTCCTTGATTGACAAGAGAATTGAATTACAATTCCAAATCTCTCTTTTTCAGCTTGTCATAAGATTTTTAATCCAACAGGGAATGTCTCCCTACCAGAGTCACAATTGTTATATTTTTCCAGCTTTTCTGATTTAGGGATTTTAATCTTTTTATCCGTGAATTGACTTCTCTGCACCAGTGCTCAGGGAAAAACTGCCATTGGTAACTGCAAGCTGCCAAGTCTCCAGGGCCAGAGGGAATAGATCCTAAACTTTTAAAGGAGCTCAGACTACTGTCAATCACAGGGAACATGTTAAAAACCAATGAGATCTGAAGAATATTGGGAATATGAATACCAATGTTGAAAAATTATGCGAGACCAAACAGGGAAATTATAATAGTACGTATTAATCTGTTTAACATTTGAAACATGTAAAACACTGGAAACTTTAATTGTTGTCTATATCAAGTTATACAGGAATGCCCTATTTGTGTGTTTATTCTCCCACAGAACAAGTGATGCCCTCAACTGGATCGATGGTCAGACCCGCTCAAGTGCCATGCAACCAATCTGCATTCAGCCCTATTTTTCAGGCATCTGCATGAATCAGAGAAAAGAGAAATCAACAAGAGGAGGAAAAGAGAAGACCTTCAATCCAGTGAAAATAGTAATATAGTCTAGGTTTTGCTTCCCCATTTAAAAACATCACTAGCGTCACTTATTACGCACTCACCTCACGGTCGAATTTTAACATTAATATAAGTTAAAAGCGCTAGAAACATTCATAATTTTGTGACACCTGGAAAAGGGGGACTGCAAGAAACAAAAGTGACAAGTGACATGGCTTTCAGCATTTCCTCACCAATGTCCTCTAGTGATACAAGTGGGCCACCACATCAAAGCTTTTGCAACGATGGGCACTTAGATTTAGAAGCAAGTACATATTCATCTTTCTTAGCTTCCTCTACTTTCCTTTTCTAATTATATATGCAGGGCCAGCAGAGGAACAAGTTGGCTATTGGACCTCAGTTTGTACTACTGTAAATAAAAACAATGAAGTCCCGTGGCACCTTAAAGACTAACAAATTTCTTTGGGCATAAGCTTTCATGGGCTGCAGCTCAATTCATCAGATGAATCTGCAGAGGCATCTGAAGAAGTGGGTTGGAGCCCATGAAAGCTTGTGCCCAAAGAAATCTGTTAGTCCTTAAGGTGCCAAAGGACTTACATTGTTTTGCTACGTACAAACTAACACGGCTACCCCTTTGGAACTTATTACAGGCAATGAAATTCTATCCCCTTCTCTTAAGTGGATTAGGATCTACATACAGACCTTTAAACTCAATGTGTTACCATGTTATCTTTCACAGCTTCTCCACAAAGGAATAAAATGTCTCTTTAATAAGTAAAAAGTTAAACCCTCCTCATCTTCCATGACCCTTTAAAGGATTCCCTTTCAGTTAATTTAAATTCTAATATAAGCTAGGCTTGATGGAGCTATAGACACCAATAATGCAGCAATTCACATAAAACAGATTTTCTGTGGCTCCTTGCGACAGAAGAGTTGAGTGAGTGCTAACAATGTAATGCTACACTCATTATTTAGTAAATAATAATACTTTGTACTTATGGAGAGTCTTTCCCCAAGGATCTCTAAATACAATAGAGATATTAAGGGCCATATATGGCAGAACGATTGAGGATGGGCTGCCACGACCCAGGATAGCTCCTCTGCAAAGAAAAATGGAGAGGTAAAAGAGAGACAAGGGCAGTGAATGGCTCCTTTGAAAAGGGAATTTGCATTCCCTTCAACAATATGGAGATATCCCATCCTACAGCTTGCATGGGAATTTCTATCAAATCTTTGACCCATACTCAAAGCTGCAGGTCACGATTTTACCCCGTTTCTGGCAAAAGGATGTGCACTGGAAATCAACAAAATGTACCCTGTGCACTAGAAAAGAGGAGCAGCCCAGCTTTAGTATATTCCTTTAGTACATACTCAGATCAGTAGGAAAGTCCCAAAGTGCAAAACAAATAAACATCAATTGAACGTCTCAGTTCTGCTGTACAGCGCTCAAGCTTGATGATTTCCCCAGTTACAAATTCCGTAATGTATGGAAGCTACAACAAAAGTCATCACAAAATCTTGCAGATCTTTGACCCACTTACGTGTTACCCTGCAAGTCAAGATGGGCTTTGCAGCATTCCCGGAAGGGCAAAATCTAGACTCTGGTGCACCAAGGACAGGAGTCAACTTCAAAGCAGAAGAGCACACTGGGAATGAACTGCCAGCAGCCTGCCTTAGCTTTGACTACACAGGCTGCAAATCCAGACAGATCTCAAACATAGCTGTACAGTCCTGGGAAAGGGCTAGCCGTTCAGATAGCTGAGTTCCAAATGTGCATCTTTATGGGTTTAATCCAGCATCATAAGGTCACCGAAAGAGCTTTGTGGGCTTGGCTTGCTCTCTCTTTCGGAGATTTAAATGTAGTATCGTCATCATCATCATCCTACAAGCTCTCGTACCTTAGTATCAGGTATCAGTCATTTCTCTAAAGATCCGTATATGCAAAGCAAAAGTTAGCCTTAGCAGAGGAACAACTACAGAGGTGGAGGGCAAAATAGGGGAAAAATGTTCCCGCCTCAATTTGTGAACCACCCCAGACTCATACGATTTCACACTCTGTCCCAATAGCCTCCCTGGTATTCCTGATGCGAATGCCTCTTTTTAGCAAAGGCACATTACTTTAACATATTCAACACCATGCTTCATACAAAAGGCGCTGCAATGAAAGAATGTATAAATGTTTGCTAGAACACAAATCAGCATTTTGTTTTTAAAAGAAATCCAGAAGTTTGAATGGTATTCTGGTCCACTTTTTCCTCTTCTAGTTGGCAGGTTTCAGGTATCTGTATTTTGTAGTTTAACTGTTCCAAAGCTTTAATTTGCTGAAGAATGAGGCGCAAGGTCCTCGTTAATCTTTTAACGGTTTTATTACTAACTGTAAACAAAACCCAGTTCTTAAATAATTAAAGGACAGAACAAGCCCTTAGGCAGATGAAGGCCAGGAGGGATGGGGAAAATCAGAGTAAGCTCTCAGCTGCCTCTTTAAAAAAATATATATTTGCCTACAGAGTTGGGGAGTGTAGCTTCGGAACAACAAATCATTCTATGTCAAGAGATTGAGTATGACATCTCCCCAGCCTGCCTTTGACATCTACTGTGCCCTGAATATTAATCCATCTAGTACCAACGTGCATTTGGTTGCAATTCTAAATATACCACAGGGTTACAAGTCAAAAGCTCTCCCCCCTCAGCAGATTCTCCAAAGAATACTTCTATGTACGTATAGCTACGCTTAAGAATGTGTTTCTTCTCCATCAGCCACATAACGATTCCACCTACACAAGAGAAGGTCTTATCCCAGTTCAGTGCCCAAGAGAATGTAAACAGCATACACTTTTCAAACATATTGTTCCATCAATTCACCTTGGGCTAGTCTTCACAGGGCCTGGTACACTGGAGAGATGCACAGAGGAGACCTGTATACAACACTCTTGTTTTAAAAGGAAATACATGAGAGCTGTGTGCCTGCTAGCTCCTCTCTTTTTAAAACATAGGCTGCCTCTGACCAACAGTAAAACATGATAGGCACTTCAGTGCACACATGCCTTTAATTTAACTAACATTTAGACTGCATATTAAGTTAATAGCAATTTCACTGCAGAGAGATGCGAGATAAAGAGGGGAGTGTTACTCAGTTGTTGTATTACAGGACAGAGTCAAGACACTTAAGATCTGCCAATGACTGGCTGTGTGACCTAGGTCTCTATATTCTTCAATTTAGCCATCTGTAAAATAGGTATTAATTACCTACCCACATCAGATGAGTGCTGTAAAGTTTACAATGAGGCTGAACACTAAGTTTTTTGGAGCAAAGAATGATATTTACACAGCAAAATATTATTATAACTCAGTCTATCCCTTGACGGTCTTGTCACCAGAGGTGTACAGGGCAAAAATTCTAGGCATTGATGCAATATTGTTAGCATTACACATACAGGACTGAGGCTAACAATATGTTTAGAAATGCATTCCTCTCTGTCTTGTTCTGAGAGGCAACCATTTCCAATGAAGTGCTGCAGAGCTTTTGAATCTGGAGAAAACCTAAGTCGCTATGAAAACAGTACTGTATAAATTCTAACTACTTTATGAAGGCGACGCTACTCCGAAGGCACATTTAAATTAATCTTCATTGCACATACTACAAAAAATAAAAAACCTTACACATAAGTGGATGCATTACTGCCTCATTACATGCAGTCCATTATGCAAAGTTTCTTTGTCTTGAGAGTTGTATGTTTTGTGCGTTGGACTGTAAAAGCAAATTCATTCAATTAAAAATTTACATCAGAAAAATGTAAGAGGATTTTTTTTTCCTGCCCTTTCACCTCTAAGTGGCTATTCCCAGTTGCACACAAATTCTTCTCTCTCTCTCTCACACACACACACACACACACGAGAGAGAGAGAGAGAAGATGTGTGTGCTTGGCACCAAGGACCAAAGATGTGTGAGGTCAGATCCTGGGCTGTGTTCATGATAAAAGTGCTTTAAAGAAGACTTTTTCTGTGTGATTCACATGCCCATCCACACTCTCCACAAAGAGAGGGTTCCTGGGGTAGCTACCATAATCGCTTCTATTCTACCAACCCTACGTGAGAGAACCTAAGGGGAACAATTGTGGGACTGCAACTTCCTTAGGCATGTGGCACCAGTTAATAGCACTCCAGAGCTGGATAACAAGGATAACAAAGAAGCCTTAAAAACTCCTTAGCTCCTCCAGCAGAGCAGACAGATCTCCTGCACACAGGGGCATAGCCAGACCTGATTTTCAGGCCGAGACTGTCAATCACCCGGGTGGCCCCAGGCCACATCCTGCTTTACTTGCTACCTAGCAACTGGAGTGTTGGGCAGCTTTCGGCCTGTTGCATCCTCAAAGTCTGGCTTCTGGTCATGGGGCTGGAAGCAGGACATTGAAGCAAACAGCCAAATGGCGTCCGACTCCCACGATGCTCCGGTTGCTGTGGCAAGCAGAGTGGCTGCAATTGGGTAGGCCTGCTTTCAAAGAGGGTAGGCTGGGGCCCATCCAGGCCCACCTATACCTATGCCGGTTTCTGGACATCTGAGGATTTGGCCCTTTATTTGGAAACCTCTTTGGCCATTAGGGATAAACTATTGCAGTAAACAGGCAACTTCAGAGCTCCATAGGATTGATTTGGTACTTACACTGATTTTAACCCGAACAGGCTTGGCTGAATACCATGGTGGCTTCATCGCTGGGAAATGAGAAAACGAAACTGAATAAATAGATAAATAAATTACAATAGTTAGCACTATCGTGTTTCTAATCGACAGGTCTCCAAGTACGTACCAGATGAGGAGGCATTATTAGCCCTACAGATGGAGAAGATGAAGACACAGAGATAAAACTGACTCATCCAATGTATCTTTCATTCCAATTTTGCGTGTTGTTCAGGTTTTAAATTTAATAGAGTTCTGCTTCCAGGTGAAGGCCGTGCACTGAGTACATCAATGCACTAGATGGCATATCAGGCATTCCACACACTACCAGAGGTTATTCCATGGGAGGGTTGACACTTTTCCCTATACTTCATTGAACTGCCCGGTAGTCAGAGCAGAAAACTGAGGGACAGTTTCTGAAGAGAGCAGGTGTATAGCTCCGAAGGGCTAGAGAGCTGCACTGTTAAAAGTTTGACCTAGAATTTTGCACTGATTGGCGATTTCCAAGCAATGGAATTTCTTCCTGAGAGTTACACACCATCACATAACACTACAAAGACAGAGTCTGGTCCGATCTCTACAGTTAACGTGCATGGATTGTTTCAGTCCAGAATTTTTGAAAAGGAGATTAACAACAAGAGTTTAAGGGAAAGCATTTGACGGCTCCACTTGCCATCCTGGAGAAAATTACAGCCAGAGCAACCCCAACATGCACAATTCTTTAAGAAGCGTTGCATTCAGTGAAATGCCAGATAACCTCGTAACCCAAAGCGAGAAGGCTAAAGAATGAAGCAAAGCCTAAACTTTGTGATGAAGCTGTGTGCCCAATCGCAGAGTCAATGGGGAGGTGAGGTTTAGTTTGGCAATTGACTGATCTTTGACTACTGGTGGTGGATATGCCAGTGGCCTAAGAAGGGAGGGTAGATGGAGTGAGTTCTGAGTTATTACAGAGAATTCTTTCTTGGCCGGTGAGGCTTGCCCACATGCTTAGGGTTTAACAGATTGCCATATCTGGGGTTGGGAAGGAATTTTCCCTAAGGACAGACTGGCTAGCGCTATGGAGATTTTTCTCCTTCCTCTGTAGCGTGGGTCACGGCTCACTTGCTGGTGGATTCTCTACATCTTAAAGTCTTTAAATCACCATTTCAGGACTTTAATAACTCAGTCATAGTTTAGCGGTTTACTGCGGGAGTGAGAAGATGAGGTTTTGTGGCCTGTATTGTGCCGGAGGCCAGACTACATGATCGTACTGGTCCGTTTTGACCTTCGAGTCTATGAGCCTATTCCCATGCACCATACATTGCCTGCTGCATGTGGGTATATTTGCAGTGGACTAGATATGCAGCTGGTATAAATCAGTAGAGCTTTATTGATTTCAGTGAAGCTATGCAAGTTTACGCCAGCTGAGAATCTGGCCAAAGCTTGGCAGACAAGAGTCAGGGAAAGAGACATAGTTCTGCTTCCCTCTGAAGTAATGGTAGCTGGAGTGGCACACTGAGATCAAAGTTATGCCTTTGAAAAATAAAGAACACTATGTACTGCCACTCAGACAAGAAAAAACATCCAGCAATTAAAGCATACAGTAGGCCTCTAAAATACATTTCTTTTCAACTTATGTTAGAAAGATTGAGCATTCTATTGTATCATTTCCTTCAAGACAGGGAACGTCATATGATTAACATTATGAATACATAATCCAGGTTCTAGCTGTATTTGATGCAGAACTGGAAATATTTCCTGTGAGTGAATTTTTACTACATTTCCCGGTTTAAAAAAGATCAGTGGAAACAGAAAAGTAATTGTTTCCATGAAGCAAAACTCTTCGCCAAGAGAGAGGGGCTGGGAGTGTGTAATAACTTGACATGAATACTCAGCCAGCATCTCGAGGACTAAATCCAAAACATCCACTAAAATAGATACAATATTTAGTGGGAATAAGATTGTCTCAAGAGATTATCTATTCATCTAATGCGAAAACTTAAGCAAGCAACAGTGGGTGTGCAGAAAACCTGTATCTAAAATAAGGAAGGAAAAGTAACAGAAAATATGGTCTAATTTAACCAGCCTTCCAAAAGAGACTTGCATTTGAATGCAAATTCCTAAAATGCAGAAACAACATTTCCAAGAGACGATGATGCAGTAGTAGACAAATTCATCTTCCGAGGAAAATGGAGTTATTTTAGGGTAAGCAGACAAATCAACTAATTCCCTGTTCTCTTTGTTCCCTACAAGCCTAAATCAGGCCCTGCTTCCAAAGGTTATTGAGTTGAATGGAAATGCTCCCACTTCAGAGGGCTATGGATCAGGTCCTAGGGGCTATGTTTTCAAAACAATTCAGCACTCTTTGGGATTGGACAGTCACATGAGCTCAGGTCCCACTGAGACATCCAAGTAAGTAGCCAGATGTTAGAGCACAGCACACTGTGTAACTCATCTGAACATTGTGTCATAACGTTAAGCGCTTTAGAAAACCAAGTCCCGTATGTGGTGGCGACGTTCTTGAAAACCTGGCTTCTGCATTAACAGGAGGAGGAGAAGACACTGAGCTCTAAAGTGCGATCAGGCAAGCCTCCTTCAAACATTGTTATGAAAGAAAACAAGAAACCGAACAAACGCATGAAGGAAAGGAATCATTAAAATCTCTACGCAAGACATTGGTCTACATCTATCTTTCTTATTCTCCTAGAGCTGTGCTGCAGCCTTTCAAGATACAACTCTTACTGCTGGTTGAGAAGGGTGCCTATTGCATCCAGATTGCCCGAAGAGCAACACAGTCTAATGGAAGTCACAGTTGATGTATTATGCACTCCTCAATACCAAGAGGCTGAATTACTAGGTGCCAAGCTCATCATGCTCTTAAAAAGTCATTTGGAAGCAGGGCTTTGATTTAGATTGGCTGCATCCTTTACTTTCCAAGTGCAACTGGTAATAATATAGTCTGCGAGTTTAACATTTGAAACAGGGGTTCCATTTACCTCTTTCTACTTAGTCAAGGAAAATGACTGTAATTGAAATCCTTCCACTGGAAATGAACCCTTGGAACATTCCCGTGGCTGCTTGCCCTCGAGGCTTTTTATTTTAGCTGTCAAAACTGTAAGCTGCCTTTCACAGGAGGAGGACGGAGTCTTACTTTAGGAAAGAAGATGAATGCACATTGTATGTAGGCACTGCGTGTTTTAATCTAATGTAACTGTTAGGAATGTCACTTTTCTCCCTGCTACAAAGAGGAAATTTTACTTCAGTTGGAGGCTGGGATCAGTCAGACCAATAAGCCCAAGGGATTTTAAAGGACATAACAAACCCCCTTCAATTTCCCCATGATCATTCCCAAGTTTCTTCATGACACAGACAGTAACATATTAGGTCAAAGTGCCCATGCTTGCTGCTTAATTACGTACTTCTTCCAGAACGTCATTACCCTCCGATAGCCTTCCTATTTTTGCCACGTCAAAATGATTTCTTAGCACCATCATCATCATTTATATTACACTACAGAATTTTAACTACACTGTAAATGCATTCAGGTGGAGCCTCATGTTCATATTACTTTACATTAAACCTTTGCAAAGCGAAATAAAAACCTTGTTACTGTTCCTATAGAATCCTGTTCAAATAGAACAGAACATTGTAGCTGATGGTATGGAAAAGAAATCGGACAGATCATTTTTATGTCACAGGCAATAAAAATGTCAATGGAACTTTTTTACACAGAGACACAAGTGTAACCTAGAGATTCCAGCTGAGGAATGGAACTTGATCAAGATATTGCCGTGAATCAGGATAAGGTCACAACCTCTCTCTATCCTAATTTATCTATCTTTGAAATTCGGATAATAAACTTATTGAACTGACATGAACAGGATGAAGCTTAATTAACCTTAGGTATGTGGCAGTTTAACAAGATATATGATTTAAAACTCATTTAGTTAAACCAGTATGAAAGTCTATGTGGGCACTCTTGTTTTGATTTAAGAGTGGTTTATTGCTGTTTAGATTAAATTAACTCCTAAGGGCTTGTCGAGATAAGAAAGCTGCAAGAGTTTAACATAACTCAGTTTTCCAATCAGTATGAACGAACTGGTTCAAAGACTCCTGTTTTGGTTGAGTAGTGTCCTAAAGAAAAACGCCTATATGGAAAACTGCACCAGTTTAAATAAATGCGTTTAAAATCACTCCAGTTAATACTGGCACACCATTCTCACTCAGACAAGCGCTTAGTTTCAACAAGCGCTTTGCAGTTTGAAAGGCATTATGGTAAGTGTAAATAGCACTTGTCTTTTGCACCATCCATAAAGTAAATTGAAAAGCAACTTTCAGAAGAAACAGGTATAACTGAAGGTTTTTGGGGTTTTTTTTGGTGGGAGGGCAGGAAAGGGAACAGGAGGAGTTTGTTTTGTTTTTAATTAAAGGGGGGGGGAGGGATTTCCTGGTTTCCATTCATGCTCAAAAGCCCCACGTTGTGGCTTTCAGAAATATCTATCTCTGATTGAAATGGTATGGGAGGTTATGTAACTAAGAAAAAATTAAGCTTGTGATCAAGTGATGGAAGATCAGCAATATTATCTGCCTTGTTTCGTCACTGATAGACTTTTAAAACTAACTGAATTACAAGATTTGTTTTTACAAACTTTTTAAAAATCCCAAAATTTCAAAGTGAAATAAAGCTGAGGTGCATATGATTAAAAAAAAAAAAAAAAAAAAAAAGCCACTGTCAGTGAGAACTGGGTGGCTGGGACACTGCCAATTTCATTAGATTGTTACTTCCAGGAAGATTTTCATACATTAAATATGCAAAGTTCTGTAGTATTCGGTTTTAAGATAAATCTGTGTTTTAGTTTGAGATTGTTTTGTCTGATGGCTTAGAGTTGTGTGGGGGAGAGACAGGTGAGATCACATATAGGTATTTCAAAAGGTGGGTTTTGTACTTAAGGTTTCGTTGTAATAATGTGCAAAATGAAAAGAAAAAAGATAACAAGACAGTTAAATCTATGACTTAATTAAACATGCTATTTGCAGCCAGAAATAATGAGAAGACAGTCTTGTTAAATGAAATGTACACATTTCCAGTATGTGTAATATAACCTAAGGCACAGACATAAGCAAATAAATCAACATGGGACTCCTACCCAGAACAGAAAATTCAAGTCACATTAAATATACAACGGTTTGTGTCTCTTTTTTTTCAAAGACAGATCTGAAAATCAATTAGGGATAGTCAAGGCTGGGGAGGGGAAATAGTGACTGTGATTCTGAAACATTTGTTTTTTTTGACTCCTCACCATTTTGCCAGGCTGAAAAATATAGCAAGACGGCGAACGGGTCTCAGGGATAACAGCAATAAATCTTTAGCCTGGGACAGGAAAAAAAACCCAAAGGATATGTGCAGTGCAATTATATTTCAATGTAAAACGCTGTCATCTGTCCTCCACTCCCAACAATCGGATGCTAAAGGACACCAGGCACAGACCAGGCTGAGAGGGAGATCGATGAGACACAAGGGGAAACACATTATGTCAGTAATAATCATTAGGAATTCAATTACATTGCAAAGGATCAAAATACTGTAGTTAAACAATCTTGAAATACATTTTCTTCCTGTCTGATCAATAAAGGTCTCTTTTCTTGTGAAGAATTAAGGACAATTAAACATTTGCTTCACCATTCAGGAAATTAAAGTACCCCATTTCAGTGCTGAATCAGGTCATCTCATAACCAGCTCGATAGAACAAGCTCTCTTCTGTCTTCAGATCCCCCACCCAAGAGGAAATAAGCACATCTTTACAACTGCGGTTTTAGAGAGCTTGCTTCAGGAATGAGATCCAAGATTTTTCTTCTACTTTGTAGCATGCCATAGTTCCTGCTGCCTGGTACATGGCAGATTTCAAGTCACTATTCTGCACTGTGCTGGATTTCATCATCACAGAATTATTAAGCCATGGGAAAATGAATTCACCAGTGAAACTTCTAGCACTAACTCTGCTGGTGGCCAGAACTGCCTGTCAAGAGAAGCGGTCTGGAGGGTATACACACACTCATCTCCCTTGGGAAAGGCTGGAGGAGAAAACATATTGACTTACCTTCTCCGCATACTTGAACTTGACATAAAACCAACTTGACTTGATCATTGTCTCACCCTCTGCCCTTGAGGGGGGAAAAAAAATCCCTAGCCAGCTGAGTAGCAGCCGCAGGCCAACAAGGTTTCGTCCAGAGTTAAGGTTTTCCAAAAGACAGCACCGTATTTAAGGGAGGTGAGGGGCTGTAGGAGAGGAAGAGAGGGAAAGGAAAAAGCAAAAAAGGAGCGGTCCCTCTGTGGCTCCAGTTTTGCCCGTGTGCCCTCCTAATGCTGAATACAATCTTGCCGTCTGAAACAGTGCTCTCTGAATGCCTAGCTCTGCGTTTCACTGTCAGCTTGGCTGCCTGACAAGAGAATTCCTCAGATGGACCTCAGCTGCATTCATCACAAATGGCACATGTCAGTAAAGCCAGGAGGCTGGCTTCAGACCTGGCGGCCTTCCAGGTCCGGGACCTCCCCCAGTGGTATGAATAATGAATTCCAGCACTCCCCTCCAGGCACAGATTAACACCTGGCTAAACATTATTCTGACAACATCGCTGGCCCATTCAGAGAGCCCACCACACGGCTATAACCCGTTCTTCCCCCGTTAATCAGGACAGCAGCATTCTGAGAGTGCCCCCTCAAGAGTCAGCCCCCATCCTAAAGAAAGATTACAGAACTAAATATAGTGTAGAAACAATAAAGCCTCTTAAGCATAAAGTAAATATCTCCTCTCCAGTTCCGCAGCTTTAGTAACACGACCACGTAACCAGATCACACGATCAAAAACCAGACTCTTCTTCTTACCCCTAAACCTCCTTCCTCCGGACAGATGGACAGACTAATCTTTGATGCTGTCAGATTAATAATTTGCAATACCATGGGTGAACATTTTTACCAGCCAGCAACATGAGGGTAATGCTCACAGAATCACAGAAATTGCAATTGGAAAATAGCTATTAGAGAGCATTTCTTCCCTGCCAATCCAGGATTTTTCATCAATTTCCGGCCTTAGTTACACCTAATAATCAGCTCTCCGCCTCCAGTTTCATAATGCTGCATATCAAGTTTCAAAGGCAGGCCAAAAAACCCCTGGACTATTTTATTCCATTGAATTTGTTGTGCATTAAGAGTAATAACTAAGTAGACATGTGTCTGGATGTATTCCTCATGAGCTCAGCACCTCAACTTGAGCACAAAAGCTCACCAAGGAAATTACTCTCTTATATTTCTGTAGCTACTTTCACACAATGAGCATATGGGCCAAAGGAATGCCCGACAAACATTCATTTATATCATTATATGAGATAGGTAAGTAACATCCCCATTTGAGGCGCAGAGAGACTAAGTGGCTTGCTCACATTCGTACAGCAAGTCTGTGGCAGAGAGGAGACAGAAGAACTTTTGGTGAATCAGGAGCTGTGGGATGGACTATACGTGAAGGACGGTATCTCTTGAGATGCAGGTCTGAACTGGAGAGCTCTGTCGTTGAGCATATGAGCCTCTACAGCATGAGCAAAAAGCCATGTGCCCTTAGCTAAGGGTGTAGCAGACTCATCAATCTCTAGCTGGGCTTGATGCCCCTAATGAAGGACAGAACACCACACCGAGCAGGCTTGGGTTACACTTCCATTGGGGTAGCAAGGCCCCACGTTGTCCCCAGCACACAGCTGTGCCTGACAGCAAGAACTGAGCCCTGGATGAAGGCCCCCGAAGACAACCAGCCAACGGCTCAATAGTATCTTGGGGCAGGGACCTAGAGTTCCTGAGCCAAGAAATACTGTTATCGTTTTATACTTGTACTAATTTTTAAGCGGATTTTTACTGCACAAGTGGCAATGGTGGACATCTTTAAAGATCTTTTATAATCACAATCCAAGAATGGGCAGGAGCCGCGCCATCTTCAGCTCAACTGTGACCCAGGTGGAACAACTGCTGCCAATGGCAGAGTAGATCACCGTCCATGCTCGCTCAATCTTTCACACCACTGCTGAGACTGCCAATAAGGAGCCCAGTTAGTACCAACCCGGTCAGAGCGTCGCTTACATGGACAGACAGCGACACAAGCATGCATGCCCATGGAGATTGTAACAGCTTAATTTTCAGTATCGCATTTATCTTCATGAATTGGAGAACAGTACAATCATTTATTTCAGCACTTCCTACATCAGCATTTTGTCTGAAATGTGTGTGTTTCATATTTAATACAGCTATTGTCTAAACAGTTCTTCACACAATAGCTTCGTTTCAGTTAGGCAATTCATCTTCACTTGTTAAGAGAATTGTCACTACATACGCAAAACAGGCTTCGTATTCATCCCTTAATACATGAAAACATCCAAGTCCAAACTTATGCTATTCTGTACCTTCTCTTTCAGACATCCATCCACAAGATGAAGTCATTTACTGTATAAATCCTGCTTGTATACAACTAGGATTAATACGTGGCCTTTTTGAGAAGTCACTGTCTTTCAGTGGAACATCTAGAACTAAAGGGCTTCCTTTGGATTTAATAAGCAGATTCTGCCATATTCCAGTGTAGTTTAGAATGTCAAGCAGCATATAAAAGAATGGAGATTGTTTATTTTACTGGATTCCCTTTTTAATAAGCCACTGGTCCAAATTTAACAATACAGCCTAATAATCCTTTCTGTGATCTTTGACTGTCCTCCATCACCAAGCCATTCACATACCAACATAGGGCAAATAAAAGAGAGGAGCATCTTAGATTTGGCTCTGAAGATGCTTCAAAGCACAGCATAGGACTCCTGCCTGGACTCCCGTGCCCTTGTATGTTGTCTGACTCTGCCAGCGTTCCATACTTGCTCCTGCCCTGGGGGCAAAGGATAGACACAAAGATGGGAAAAACATTCTCCACTAAGCATCCCTTCCGTAGGTGGTGGGAGCGTTGCTGGGATTTACGAAGGTAGCTAAATGACCCCTATTTTACTTCATACATATTGTGGTTTAAATGCACGAGAATCAATTATCTGGGAAGACAAGGAGAAGCTCTAAGAAGCTAAATGAAAGGTTGGATTGACTGCTTATGGCTCCCTGATTCTCATGAGTGATCTGTGCTAGCCCAAAAATATATTAAAGCCGAGTAAAGGCTCAAAGGACACTGCCCCCTACAAAATACACACTGTGCCGGGTAGCGGCTACCACAAATTCAGCTCTGGACCAGCTGAGATCATGCCCACACTGGAGGAATTCTCAGCTAACTATATCTGGCTGTTTTCTGGCCACTTGTCACCACCCAAGCAGCAGAGAATCTGGCCTCATTTTGTGAAAGTTGCTTTTTTACTCTCCAGACACTAAAAGAAAGCTTAAGATGGTTAAAAATTTGAGACAAACTTACTATATAACAACGTGTTCCCATCTCTAGCAAAGCATTAGAAGGATTATTTCCGAAGTTTGGAACGGGTAAGAACATTTCGGAACTCATAAACAGATTCTAATGCATCACCAAAACCGCTGAGGGCTGGAACAAAACTTAGAGCAGAAGACAAAGTTGTCTGGGGTTTTTGTAAAGGTAGAAACGTTTCCAAAGATCAGCGATGGTCACACCACCACCAAACAGGGAGATCTGGATTATTTTAAAGGAGTCCAAATGATGAGACCTCTGTTGTGTGTCCCTTCCCACCTCCCAGAAGCTGTGGCTGGTTCCCCGTGCTTTAGAATCTGCAAACCATTCCGACTCATTTCACGGCATCTACATTTCCTAGGAGCGTTTCTGTTCCAGAACTAATCCAAAATTATGCCAGCTCTGTTTTTGCCCAAACTCCTTTACATACCTAAAAGGCACTGAGCTCAGTGCAGGGGCTGCCAGGGAGAGGAGCCAAAATGAGGAAGAATTTAAAAACAAAAACCTGATTTGTCTCAAACATAGTGTGCTGAACAACCCAGGATTCCTACATCCTCGGGGGACCCAGATTAAAGGGCGCACTGGATTCACATGAAGGCCTATGCATGTTCTGGCTCATGTAGAATATGGGATTTTGCTGTCTTAATAATAGGGTAACAATGCTTAGAGATGTGCTCTTCCTTCAACATTCATCTTGAGAGCAGACAAAGTCTTTTCATAAACATGCTGCTGTCAAATGATGGTAATATCCACATTTAAAAAAGGAAACTGGTTTAAATCCAACCCAGGTTGGCAGTATTTGAGCACTACTATGTTTTGATAGCCATGTGGAAGCATATATGAACAAGTAGGTGCCTAATGTCTTACTCAGCGTGTTCATGTCCACAACAGTAGAAGAGCAATTATAACCGGATTCATTGTCGGCAAACTCAGCAGAGAACTCAAAGATTAAATACGCAAGGTGACCAAATGTGCCTCTAATCCCTAGAGAGGGAGCCTTCAGGGTGGTTCCATATCACGGAGTTGGGGAAGGAGGCACTCCCATCCCCTCTGTGTGTTTGTTTAATGGAACAAGGGATTTCATCTCCAATTGTGTCAATCCAATACATCCAAGGCAGGTGTTGCCCTCCGGCATAATTTTTAAAATTAAAACTTTCTCTTTCTTAAAGACACAGGTAAACCCGTTTCAAAATCTGTAATTTCTTTGTTCCTGAATGTGGGTGGTCCTTGCTCTTGTCAGCAATCTGTTCAGGGTGGAAAATTTACAGCAGTCTAGAGGTTCACCTAATATTTTATCCACGTACCTCTGGATATACCTGATCAGAAGATCCACTCCTTCCTTGGGCTGGGATATAACAAACGAACAAACAAACTAAAAACCCACACAGCACCTAATAAGTGGGGTTTTTTCCTGATTCAAAAGGAATCCAGAGTACAGTCTAGGTTAAGAAGAAAAAGGATAGTTTGAAGAACCAGTGTGGGGGCACAATGAAGTGGAAACACATTCACCCTTCTAGATGAAATTAAGGCTGTAATTAAGGCCCTAGCTGAATTGCAAGATGGGTGTCAAAAAACTGGGCTGAGTTGCAGACAAGCATGTAAAATTGCAGAAAAATAATAATGGACCTCATTATTTGTGGGGATAAAATCCACTACTACTATTCTGCGATTCTTTGGTGGCTCCCACCTGGGGCTGAGAGCTGGGAATCCCAGGGCTGACGGCAGAAATAAGAGACAGAGCGGAGGCTCCTACTGTTGGCCACCCAGGTCAGAGCAGGGACTCCTGCTGTCAAAATTGCTTAATTGTGGAAGCCTAATATTGGGTATTCTGCCATTTCCTCAATATTACAAGCTAACAAGGGCCTTAGCTATAAAAAATAACCACACATTTAAAGGTTCAAAGGGTGGGAAGCAAACTCAATAGAGGACAAGAGAGACATTGGTCGCATCCATACCAAGTATGATTAATCAAAGCCAGTCCCCTGACTGCTGACAATATGTTACTTGTGACATATTGAGGTATATCAGTTACATCAAGGAAAGCCACTGACATTACGTGACGGCAGTACCTGCCACAACACCATGTGTTAGGCTATTCAGTATGTTACTGACAATTGCTCTCCCCTGCTCCCACAAATATAGAAATGCGGGATTTTTATCGGTAACTTTCAAAAGACAGCTAAAGAAAAAACTGACTTACATAATTTAAACTCTGCTTGTATAATCCTGGAGAATGTTTTAACAATTTAATAAATAAAATAAAGAAATACATATTCCCTAGTTCTAGTATTAGAGTTGTGTTGACACTCCATGTTCCAGTTTGAGCAGGTTTACATTAGCAATAGAAAAAAATTCATTTTAAGAACACACAAACCGTCTGACCCACACGGGCATCGGCTTCATATACACCCACCGGGCTAATTCCTGGGACGCTCCATCATCTTGGCTCGCTGAGTAACACCTTGTAGTACAATATTTAGTCATCCCTGTATCACCTGCTCTTTTATATGGAACAGGAATTGCAGAGTCAGGAGAAACAGAGAATGTGGTGAAAGATAAGGAATTATAAAGGTAGAAGAGTAAAGGATATTATCTATACACACATAAAACCCTAAACATCATTTAGCTCTTGAAGTAAAGGGGCATCAAGCTTTAAGCTTTAGATGACTCAGGCCCCAATTCAGCAAGAACTTAAGTCAATATTTTAAATGTACTTTCTCTCAGAGCATCCAGAATTGTAAGGCACCCTGTCACTCTTCCGCTTTAGCAGGAGAGGAATTTATTGGTGCTACATTGTGGGACAGCTCCTTGCTACCCTAGCCAGCCAAACCAATTCCCTTACAATCCCAACTTTCAGATTAACCCCTGGCAAACTTCAGTTCCCAAATTCCCCAGAAGCTTCTCCTTGCAACATCCAACCTGTCACTGGATGCCCACAGAAATACCAAATCAGATAAAAAGAGAAGAAATACACTCCAGCCAGTTGGCTTAGCTGAGAACACAACTCACTTTAATCGAACAGACCTAAGGAGAAATGATAATAAAACAAGAGTAAGAGTATAAAGAAAGAACAGATTTAAAAGATACCATGCAGAGATAACAGAAACAGAAAAGAGTTGACAATAAAACAGAAGCATAACACACGTCTATGTGTCTACATGTTTCCCAGGCAGGCTCCAAGGTTTGTCTAAAGCAGTTTTCTCACCTTCAGCCACTTCCCAGCATCATCGGCTCTCATGGGTGTGGGGCTTTTGTTCCTAATGATGAGTGATGACCTCAATGAAGGATAACCAAAAATGTCTTTTTGCTGCTGCTTCTATTCCCCAGAGTTTATTGATTTTATATTCCCCAGAGTCAGGATGAACCCCGTGGTTCAGACTCGATGTGGACTTCACACCCAGTGCCTCCTGTTGACCTGTGATGCAAATGAACTACCCATTGTCTCTGGCATCGCCATGCTCATTTACATCAGAGACAGGGAGATAACTCTCTCTTGTCTGAAAGAAAACCTGTTTCTCCCTCTGTTTCATTGCAGACTTTAAAGCAGAGGATCAGTAAGGCTCCACAATGCCTGGTGCTAATACATACATTTCACAATTAAATTAATGACCAGTGCATCCCTGGCGTTCATCTGATATTTTATCCCTCACTCATGCCAGCTAAATATCCTGACAGTAATGTGTCAGATACACTAAGTCTGTCATGCCTGACGAGAGTTGCTGACACAGAGAAGTGAACTCATCAATGGGCCTCTGAGGTCACATCTTCCCAGCAGTTTTTTATGCTTATTTGACACTATTTATTTTATTCTGGCACAAGTTTTCAAATACAGTCACCAATTTGGAGCATCTCAACGTTTGGGTGACCAATATGAGAATACAGGCACTCATTCTGAGAGATGCTGAGCACCACAGCCCCTGCAGGTGGGACAAAGGTTACACCAAGGATGAATTTGGCCCTCTGCATCTCTCTTCCTCCATCAGTAAAAAGAAGAGAACCTCACAGGTGTTTTTGTGAAGGTTAATAAGGCTTGTCAAGTGCTAGGCGTTCAGATATGCTCTAAACATTCTTCTATTTCTACTGCAAACCAAGATCTGTTTGTTTTTTTCATTCTTAGCACAGCAAAAACACAGCGTGACTAGAGGTTAGAACACAAGTGTCAGGAGGCCTGGGTTCAAGACAAGATTACTGTTAGCTTCAAGTCTGGCTGGAAGGCGACTCACTTCACCTCTCTGGAGCCCCGGTATCCGTATTTATAAAACCCACCTTGTAAAGCGGAGCAACGTGTTACTGTGAATTACAAAAAGAAGGAGAAGAGGAGTTGACAATAGAGCCTATTTACAGCAAGCCTTATGAAGTGCACTCAATTTTTGTTACTGATCCCATGCAGATATATATTAAAAATAGTCTGGGCCAGAGTCTTGGTTTCAAACTGAGAACCTGGCACAGTTCTGGCAGGGTGGGACGCAGGTGTGATTTGTCCTCCCTCAATCATGAAACTACCATGCTCCAGCTCCTTTTGGTATAACTGAGAGCTTCCTGAAAGCCACTTAGCTGCCAATAGTTTCAAGGGGATGCTCAAGGAGTATACAGGATTTGTGATCATATACCCAGTCACTCCCCATACAACAGGGGCTGGCAGGAAACATGATATTGAAGCCACTATGTTGGATCAACACCATTCAAGGGTTTCCACTCAGAGGGAAAATGCTCAGATGTCACAAATTCAGATTGAAGACTGATTTGTGCCCATCAGCTGAAGAGAAGGAAGAATGTAGCTTTGTGTGCACACAGCCATGTGTACATACATGCACAGGCCCTACACGTACAAAGCACACCACAGCAAGAAATAGCTCTATCAGCATAGAGAATGTACACGCATTTATATTGCACGTATACAGCATACCATAGAGTTTCTGTATAAAACTACCGAGCAACCTGCCAATTTTCACTTGTGTTGCCATTTAGTGTCAGAGTGATTTAAGTTTCCCTGGAAAAACGACGGTTTGTTCTTTAATATTCATTGACTTCTAACCTGCTTCCCACACACAACACATTATTTACTCTACAATGGCTTGGTGCATCAATTATGGTAATGCTTTGTGAATAACATTTGCTTTATTGAAAAGTGAGCCTGGGGACTTAGTACTGGTCAAAGCATCCCCCTGGAAAATTGTCACAAACAGACGCATCATATGTCTCCACTTAAACAATTACCCCAGTTCATAAAAGAAAATCAGTTTTTTCTTTAAAAAAAAAAAAAGCAGTCTTCCTGAGAACAGATAAGGTTGAAGTCTAAAGCAACCTTTTCCCTTTGTTTATGAGTTGACAGGAAAAGGCCAGTGATCACACAACCACCTTTATACAGCTGAGTTTATACTCGGAGATCAAGGGGCAATGCATCTGTTACATCAGTATATTTTATTATATCAAGAAGAGCTAAGCACAAGTGACTCTTGATTAATATTCCAGTTCAGCTCCTCAAGCCAAATCCCTGCCTAAGTTATACTGCTGGAAAAACAGTTAGAAACCCATTCGGCAACGGTTGTCCTTTGCGATGTTTTACACGTCCACTTGACTTCAGGTGTGCACGCACCAAAGTTGGAAATTTTTCCCTAAGTGGTACCTAGGACGGCAGAGGATGCACCTTCAATGGTGTCATGCTGCTGCATGATAGTATAACAGGTGGAGTTGAGCCGGATGCCCCTCAGTTCCTTCTTATCAGACAAACTGCAACAGACAGGAAGGCGCGTAGGTCATGGAATGGACATGAAGAATAGATCTTGAAGAGTCTCCTGAATGGAGGTAGACTGAGGTCCCAAAATCTGAGACATCTACGGATTCCTACTCAGTGTTACCAGTGATAACATCTCAAACCTCCTCATTAGAACTAACACACAATCGGCTTGGGAATCTAGATGAAGAAAGAGCTTGGGAGGATCGGGTGATAGGATGCAAGCTGGACAGACTCCAGTAAGGCCAGTGATAGGACACGGAATGCCAGCCAATTAACATCCCAAGAATTTTTGGCTCTGGACCATCTCAGGAAATCTGATGGGTGCCAGAAGCAGAATCGTTTTTAGCAATGAACTAGGAAGCCTTCAAATTTATGGGCATTATAAAGGAGGATGCAACATTACCTTCTTCTGCAGGCAACAAGCAGTAGACATCCCTCTTTGATGCATTTGCAGCACTCCGTATACTCAAGATGGGGAACTCTTGCAACTGAAGTTTAAATGGGTACATCGGTAAAGGTTTTTTATAAAGCATTTCCCCATTAGGCTCATACTTTTTTTTTTGGAAGTTGATTAATCCAAAAGCCTCTCTGACCCTTTGAGATTCCACACAGTAATTGCTTTCACTTCCACACATCTTCCCCTGTAGTCTGACCAGCAGAGAAGAAATGCACAGGATAGGGTCTCTGGACAGAAACAGAAAATGGCACAGTTGTACAGGAATGTTAAGAAAGGCTCTTTCTCCTCAAGTTTTTAAGTTGCAATTTGGACAAACCAACTGCCTGTCATGTCTGACCTCGGAGGATGGTCCAAGAGATAGTGTTACATTCATTCTGCTATAGATCACTGCCACCATTAAGGGTCTTAATAAGACGACTTGGAAAATGAATGGAATTTGATAGCAGACCAGTGTAGATAGTTTAATACAGATGGTGTTTTGTCTATCCAACTGGGTACCTGCAGAGTTCTGCACTGTGGACCATGTTTTATTTGAATTGGTAATGCAATATGACGAGCTTCAACTCTAGGTTACTAAGTGGTCTAAGTGTAGCTTGGGGCAGAAATGAAGTAGAAACTCTGCAATAGCTCTTTGGTAACCTATGAGTTACTGATCTCAGGCTACTTCCCCCAGACGCGCACAAATCAGAGAAATCAATCTAGTGAGCTGTCTCAGCCGAGATGCCAAAGATGAAATAGACCAGAGAGATTCAAATGTCTTTTTGTCCTTCAATTAAATGAAAAGGTAATGTTACAAAGATACTTGGAATGCCTTTAGCTTGCAACACCTACACACTACGTTGCATCAAAACACAGCCACCTCCCCAGGTACTTTACATTAATTTGCATGAAGCTCCCCAATAGGCTCATTTATTGAACCCTGATTGACACAATAGGTTTCTGAGTGAAGAAGCCACTTACTGCATGCGTGAAGAGGTTTCAAAAATAATCAGATCAGGAAAAGAGAAGAAAAACTCGTTTAATTAACCTTCCATAATTTCTCAGTTAAACTTCGCTTATCCCAGTAGCCAAAAATGCCACATTTGAAAAATCAAGTCCAAAGGCTGCATATGCACCGGGCTCATGTTTATATATTTAAAAAGATCATTTCTGAAAAACTCTGTGCCCTTTTCCATGGGAGGCATGGTACAGGGGACATGGGATTGGTTAATTATTTTTGCAGCATGCTAGAGATTTAAATCACAGTTTGAAGCAAAGCTGACAAGATGCACCAGAAGTGACATCCAAAGAAACATCCTGGCTTCTTGTAATCAAGTCATAGCCACCCGTCTTCACAGTATCAGACCAAATCTATCATTTTTGCCATTGGTTTGGACAACATAGCAAATAAACTATTTAGTATAAAACTGGGGAGTCTCTTTTGCGAATGATTGAAAAAATTATTTGGGGTTTTCTTTGACCTGCCTGCATAGAAATGGTCAGATTGTTTTAACAGTTAAGAGAACAGGTTGGCAGTCCTTGACAAGGCCAAATCCAAGTATCCGGAGGGAGAACGGCCAAGGTCAGATCAGTTTTGTGAGCTGTGATGAGTCGCAACAGGAATCTGTTTGCTTACTGGAAAAATTAAAGTTGATTCAGCTGTGTGGCTCTGACAGACTCGCTGCTTATTTTCCTACCTTAGAAAAGTGGAAAAAAATAAGTGAAGAAAAAGCAAACGAAAGAGAGGGGAGACATTTTAGAGGAGCACACGTGGAATGGCCACCCACACATTTTAATTATTGATGCAGACCGTCTAAGCAATCTGTAAGCCATATACATAATGTATTTACTTGAAAATCCAGGCAAATCCACATGGTATTACAGAACCAACTACAAGCTGATCTGGGAGCACTGTCTTAAGAACAGGGTAAGCTGGCTCCATGTACTCAAAAATCTGTTTGACAAATGAAAAGATTAGATTAATGTTAATAATCCTAATGTGCTTGGTGATGTTTCTTTCTGCCCTAGCAGAGTAGAGAGTTCCAGGGTCTTGTTCAACATCCGCCAGGTCCATCTTGTGCCGGAGGAGGGTTTATTTAGAGTGATGGACAGGAAACTGGCTTACCTCCCTCACAAACCTAGGTTTGATTATGCACACTGCTGGTAATGTTTAGGGACCAGCCTGAAAGCAGCAGATGTTTCATATAGCGACATGCCATGTACGAAACAGTCACTCCTTGAAATAGCTGTTTCTAGGTACCAAGCTGAGAGTCTGGGGAGGGAATGGAGAAATGGTGACCAAGAATCAAAACACCTTTCACCTAAGACAGTAGGCGCTGCTTGTCTGACAGTGAGAGTGGAATCCCAAGGAGAAGAATCAAATGGATTCCGAAGAAGACTTCCCTGCCATGCAGTGTGGTGGTGTGTTTTTTTTGTTTGTTTGTTTTTTTGTAAAAAAGTTGCCAGTACTCAGCCAGGAGAGGCAGGAGCTAGGGCTGCGTTGCTTGTGAAAGAAAGGTGCCGGTACTGAATACCCCTGAGTATCCTGTGACAAACAGCATAAGTGGCTGGAGCAAGCAAAAAATTGTTGCTCACCCAAATCAGCCATTTTGCGTATGCTTTTTCAATTTCCAAGTTTAAATCTTGGTCATTAAGAAAATATGGTACACTGCCGGGCATTAAATAATTGAGTTATGTGCGTTAGAGTAGGAGGGAGGGAACAGGAGGAGAAAGACACTTAACATGCAGCATCCCAGATTTCTGATTACTAATGAATGCACTGAGCTTTCATTCCCGTGCCCACAGACTATGCTGCGGGTCAGCCGCCCTTCGAGTGTTTGATTGGAACAGAAGGCCGTGCCTTCGCAACGCCCAGATGTTTGAGAGTCCTCTGCTGCAGGGCAGAGCCTGTTTGCAATCTTCTACTCAACCACCAGGATGTAAAGACATTCATACAAGCGGAGCCTCCATTTCCTGCTAGCTGCCTTTAGTGCTTTCTTTAATCTTTTAAACTCCTGGGTCTAATCCAGCAGCTGCCATCAAAAGTATTATACAAGTTGAGGGCACCGGGGGAGGGGGAATAAAATCAATTTCCTGATTTGGTGTTTCTCCCCTTGTCTTCGCAGCATGTGCACATATTTTACATTATAGACATGGCATACATCTCTGCAACTGTAGATTTAGGTATATGGTATCTACTGTACAAGCTAAGCTATCTTTTGTTGTATAAATAGTTCTCCCCTCTCAAAAATAAACAGACCTATATCTGAGATGGCATAACCTATATCTGAGACAGCACAACCATATAGATTGTGCATATACAATGTGATGGATAGAAACGTCTAGACAAATAGAGTGCCATCTTTTGCAAATTTATTGCAATCTCTATATGTTTGCTGTTTTTCTGGAAGATCCAACATCTGGAGTTCCTTTATTGACTGAGAATCTTAACTTTTTAAAAAGGACTGTTGTAAAGAATGAAAAGGAAACCCAAGGGCACCCTAATGTCTAAAAAGCAGAAGGCAAATAAAAATAACCTAAAGTTCGTTATTTTTTACATCGATTCTTTCTCGTCTGATTCACATTTCTTGGACACTGGCAATACCAGAATGTTATAAAGAATGCCAACTATTACGATTGAACAAAAGCAACTCCAAGATGGGGCTGGTGCAGAGGAGCTGGATGGCCAGAGAAGTAACATGTCCTCCCAAGAAGTGGCAGTCTGGGTCTCTTCATGATGCCTCAGTATTCACTGTACAACACCTCCCAGAGTTTCCTATTGGCGGGGTCATTTGCATTCCCTCCTGTGCCTTATGGGACAAGTTGGCCCTTAAGCTTACTAATAACTGCATGAAACTTCTTAAGAACAATGCATCATTCTTAGATAACTAATTCTTTAATGCAGTGAGGCACAGCTGCCTAAAAGACTCTCTCACAAAAGAACACATTTGCCATGCACCAAATCCAAGAAATAATAATAAGCAATGAATCCCTTTCAAGTTCATTTCAGAACAGAGACGAAAGCTTCTAGCTTGAGCCCAAGACAGAATCCCAAGTAAGATGATCTTGTAAAGGAATGCATTTGCTCTACGCACAGACTCAGTTGCATTTATTCTCTCTCGCTCATAAAATAATGGAGCTTCTTGAACGGATTCCCATGACAGGAGAAAATCTGATAAAAGCACACTTTTAGACGCAAGCCCCATAGCAACTATATAATCCCAGTTATAGCATTGGACTTGCTCTGCCAAGTAGGAAATATTTCATGGCCTTCTCAGTTCTTTCAAATGTAAGTCTCTATTATGATGTTAACTGGGTTTTATGGATGCAAAGGTAGCTGTCCAAATTTGAGCCAATGCAGTACTATCTTCCTGAGTCTTCAGGGGTTTCCAGTGCTTCTGCGGCTGATGGTAATTTCACTCCGTTACGTGGGAAAAGCTAACAAGAATCTGGAGAGCTTGAAGATTGGCTGTGATCAGTGATACTTTTTTGTTGTTGTTGTTGTTTTAAAGTACAGTCTTGGTGCCCTAAATAAACATATGCAAAATACAATAGAAGCCTCTGAAATAAATACCTGATCAGAGAAAGCTTTTCCAAAGCTCCACAAGGGAAACATGGAAGAAAACGGATCTGTAAAAGCAGGTATGTCAAAAACTGCTTTTGCACACCATGGTCATCTGTTCAATCACACAAGAGTGAATTATCACCAACTACATCAAAGTCAGTCTTCCTAGCAATGCAAGGCACTTCCTTCAGGCAAAGGGCATACCAGACTCCAAAATGGTTAGCAAGTGCCTGCTGCAGAATTAAAACAATATGACAAATTTAGCCAGATAGTGACTTTTCGAATGTTCCTAAAAGAAACAAACCTTTAAACAAGCAAGCAAACTAATTCAGTGGTATAGTATGCTCTGGTCAAAAGAGGAACTTCCCTCAGCCATTGACAAATTAACCATGCGTACAGATATAATAAAACTCAACTGATTATACAGGAGACTTTCAAAGTCGGACATTCCTTAAGGTATGTGGGACATCATGTAGATAATAGGCCAGTTAAAGAACACGCTGTCACCCTCTCACCACGACGAAATGCCATTTTGGCTCGGCATTGCAGTTCAGAATATCACATTTCACTCTGGGGGCTCTTTGCAGATGTCATCAGGTGACATGTGGGTAACTGGATATATACGAAACTCAGAAACAGATTCCCCATGACGCATAATGTTGAGAAGGTATGATGCATTGTGGAAGGTTACTGGACACAGAGGCATCGTCAGAAGAAGTCAGTGACCCCGAGGGAAGCATTATCATTGTTTTCTCCTTGGTAGCATCCTCAATGAAATGGAGCTCTGTATTAGAAATTAAAACTACGATGAGGACGATGGATTGACGACAGCTCCAGAGGACATTTTACAGATCCAATATTCCAATTTGCACTTGTCAGACAACAAGAATGAGTAAAAACATTTTCAGTGCTCCATCCATTTGCAAAATATGCTGGACTGTAGGATCTAGTCACCTTCGGTATTAGAGTGTTCCTTTCATGCAGCTAACCAAGGTTTCTTCCATCAAGTAATTCCAACTGATCAAGCACAGTTCTTTGTGCTCATGTCCATGCTAACTGACTGGACGGCCCAGGGGAAAAAAGGCTCCTTTCTCATCTAAATGATTAGGTCAAACTCACTGAAACTCAGCATGAGCAAAAGTGGTTCAGTGGCTTACGTTGAAAGAGCTGGCTGTCTCAGTGCAGTGTCTAGCTGCATTGTGCCACTTCTATAACAACACACGTACCATCCTGAGTGAGCTGCATTTTATAGGGAAACTGAGGCAAAGAGAGGCAATGACTTTTCCCAGGTCCCCCAGCAGCAAAGCTGGGAATGGAATCCAGGTCTCTAGAGTCCCATTCACTGGATCATGTGTTCCAGAAGAGGGTCACAACTGAATCAATACGAAGCGAGGCAATGGAAACCTCAAATGCCTGTTTCATTTCTGCACCTCCTTTCCTCACCCCACAAGAGCTTTTACCAGAACACCTCAGTTGTTCTCTGTCTAGAGTTGTTAATGTAATGCCAGGCTTTGTTCTGGGTTTTTCATAACAGACCAAATTTAAAACACAGAAAAATGAAACTAAGCAAGAGAACGAATGTGTTTCAATATTGCTGGTGACACTGTAGTCTTCTTTAGTCACCAAGGCTTGAAATATAAAGGCTCCTTACAAATGACTCGTTTCTGCCCGCGTGCTGTAATTTACTGGCTTTTGAGTTCTTGCAAAGGACATGGGAGGGGTGACCCGAAGTAACAGAGGTAACACACCCCCTCGTCGGCCTGTGCCAATAAAGGAGGCACTCAGAAACATTACCCATCTCTAGACCATTTTTAGGGAAGGGAAAACGGGTCCTTTTTTCTTCTTAGCAAGATAAATTGCTGTGTATGTAGCTTGGGATGCATGATGCACATATTAATGTCAGAAATGCATAAAGTAAATCAACATTCAGTAATAATCAGGCTATGATGCTATAAGCCTGTCAAGAAATCTGTGCCACGGCACGCATGATTTTAAATTAATCTGGAAATGAAATGCATCCTGCTAAGTATTTAACATGAAGGATGATACAAATCTTTACTGAACAGCAAACAAGGTGCAACACAATATTCAAAGAGATCTGATGCCTTTTGGGGGGGGGGGTGGTTAACAGAGCAGTTCTACTGTACTTTTTTACCTGTGATACCAACTGGGCAACACAACCATATTTTAGACAATAAGAACCATCCCAAACTTTGGCAGCCAAAACTGGATAGGAAACAAACCCCGTCCTTTGGACTTGATTAGTTGCTGAGCTAGTTTGCTATTATGTTTCATTTTATGTAGCAATTCCTGTCTTTATTTTGGCCATAAGAGACACTGCTCTAACAGCAGAGGAAGGATTATCTTTTATTTAAACACACAGTACTGGGGGTCCGAGACCTCATTTGTATTCCCAACACTGCCAAATTCTTGTCTTAGTTTCCCCATGTGCTTACCACTGCAAGTTTCCGCAGATGTAGTTCAGCTCAGTTCATTGGTATTTGAAAAGTGTTTTGAGCTCCTCAGATGGATCCATAGGAGGTCCAAGAATCACATCCCATCTGACCAGCAACAGGAAGTACTGTTCACTTCCGAAAGAGCCTGTTACCAGATATCCAGGCCAACGCTGGAGAATCAAGTGTCCGCATCATCTACATCAGCATTAATAATTATTGGATCTTCAAATGGCTACTTATATTCTAACAGGACCAGTAAGACTTTTTTAAAATCCAAATTTGGCATGGTTCTACTCTATATTAGCAATGCAGAACAATGGTGCCATCATCTGCGAAGAGCTCATACCCCTCCACTTCCAGAAAAGTCAAGAGAAGACAGAAGGTGTGGCAGGTTTGGACCCCTAAGTCTAGTAACTACCTAAATATTGACAAGTTCTTAAGTGGCGCTCAAATCTTTCGTGTTCCTTCTCTTCGGCTTCATCTTTCCTTAGGTGAAGAAGTCAAGCTAACACTAAGAGCCATTCTGTTTGCCCTGTGAATAATCTAGCTCAGCCTGCAGGCAAGTGGGGGCGATATGAACAAAGAAGATTAGTAACAGCTGCCGCAGCTCAGTATTAAAGGATGCCATCATAATGAAATTATACCATCTCTTTTTACTTAACAAGTGTTGTATTTAAAAATAAACCACAGATTTTCTTTGATTTGTGGAAGGCTCTGGGGACTGGCAGTGGGGGCTGTAAGCACTCTCATTGGATGCTGATTGCAGAACAGTTGGCAGATGGATTGGAGACAATGAATCCCTGCAGAATGAGTGGAAAACCAGAGGGGCCAGGGGATTTCTGTAAAAGAACGGTAAAACTGTCAAAAATAGGGAGATGATAGGAGCTGTATGGAAATCATTTGCCTTGTTAAAAAAAAAAAGTCCAGAAAGTCTCACATCAAAAACAGAAATAAATAAAAGACATTTTCAGTAGATTGTCAAGTAAGCCAGCTTGCCAACATTCAGTGCTCCAGATCTGACCGCTCAAACAAGCAATATGAAAAAGCCTTTCACATACATGCCATGTCTCCTACACAAACCTTCATCCTCTCAACTTTGAGCCAGCTGCTCCTGCCTTCAGTGAAAAGAGAAAGACCAACCTGAGATAACCATTGCCACATGAAGGCAAGCAACAGGAAGTGCAGAAAACTCCCATATCCTGAATTAGGGTTGACTATATTTCCCAAAGGAAAAACAGGACATAGCATGGGGCTGCCCTGAGCTTCCCCTCTCCGCTCCACGTGGGGCAGGAGGCACTGCTTGTCCAAGCACTGCCCCCCAGCCCAGCTCATTCCCTTTACATCCCACTTTTGTCCAAAAAAAGTGGTCATTTGTCCAAAAAGTTGGGACAGCTGGGTCAGGGCTTTAGAAAGGGGCTATCCCAGCCAGAATGGGATGTGCAGTCACCTTACACTAAATGCAAAAACAGGCTCACATGTGTCAACTGGCAGCTTTGCTGTTTTGTGATTAACCTGAAGCTACAAATCATTCCCAGTGGTAGAATTTCACCAAAGTTTTAATAAGGGCAATATGCATGGAACTAATTCTTGGCAAGAATTCAATGCCTCAACAGAGAACAGCGACACATGGCTAAAGCTGCTGCAAGCGAACTACAGCCAATTTCTGACGGCCATCGATAGGCTTCTCTGTCTGAGAAGATGCTCATTAGTAATCAATGAGTCTGGCGCAGGAGTCTGCCTGTTTGGATTCAACTGCCTGATTGCAGCCTACAGACATTTAAAAAAAACACCCCACCAAAAACTCTCTCTCACTGCAGAGGTTTGGCGTAGCACTCCAGCATTTATACACAGAAACAGATTTGGAGGGGCTATGCAAGGTTAAAGAGCTTAGAGATATTTCTAATACATGCAATATTCCTGCCATTCTGTCAGTCTTATAGTGACTGGATTTATTTCTTAGGGAAAGCTATTTCCTTCAGCCCAGTGCCCTGAAAAATATATTTTATTAAAAATAAAGGTAGGATGAACACTTCTCAGTTAGGGAAAAAAAAAACAAAAAACCAACCCCATCTGTAAAATGCATTTGAAGTAAGAGTTTAAATTCCAGTTAAACTGAATCTTTTGCCAGAGGTGTCCATCTTACTAAAAAGAGAACTCATTTGTTGTATCACAACGTGGAAAACATCACAGTGTGCAAAACAAATGCAGGACATCAGAGACTCAACTACAATAAAACAAACAAGGAGTCCTGGGGCACTTTGAAGCATCTGACGAAGTGGGATTTTCTCCCACGAAAGCTCATGCGACAATAAATTTGTTAGTCCTTAAAAGCGCTATCGGATTCCTTTTTTGGTTTGCTGAACTAGACTAACATGGCTAACCCCTTGGAACGAAACTACCATGCTGTTTTAATATTAGGTTAGCAACGAAAAGGCATGCTCATTGTTTAAATAGGTCTTTTTTAATACAGGACTTCTCCGCACTATATTCTTGTAACGGTTTTGGAAGAGAGAAGAAAGGAGAGTTCTTGTCTGGGACTTAAGCAATTCCCACATATACTCTATACAAAGGAAATTGTTCAGCAATGTAGTGCAGATATCAGCAGACTCAAATGCCACGTGCAACTGATAACTTCCCACACACATCTCGCTGTTTATACATTGTTAATAGAAGTGTTCAGCTTGTGTCCGAACCCGCGGATGCTGACTCTGAGTTAAGGCCTCATATTCACGACAGCAGTTAAGCACATGCTTATCTTTAAGCCTGTGCTTATGTCTCTGTGGCACAGAGGTCCATCAGTGGTTTACTAGCGGAAACCAATACCCAGAATAGGCAGTGACATAACCCCTTATTGGTCAGGATTAAACCCCAAAGCAACAGTCTTGCTAATTTTAAGTGCCTAAGTACTGTCCTGAATATGGATGCCTTCCTGAACTGGGGCCTAAACGAGAATTATTTGCTTTACTATGTAGATCTTCATGCAGAAATATGCAAGCACTGTTACAGAGTGCTATACTCATCTCTGGTGTAGCTTCATTGGATGATGATGTCAAAGCCACCTAGCAGAGATGGTTGCCCAAGTCTCATTAATTTAAATTGTACTGAGGTGTTCAAAGCTTATAGGCAGCTATGAAACTTCTAACGCTGATTGCAATGGCATTAAACAAGAAATGAAAAGTGCTCAGTGAGTCAAGTTTCAAGATGCTGTAAACTGAAATGCAAGTCCTGCCCTCCTGATAAAACTTACATGAAGAAGGTATGGAAGAGGAAGCACAGAGATATAGTTGAACAAAAATTAGAACATATGAAAAGGTGTCAGACAAATTAAGTTGACTGCATGCACAGATGATGGGATCTTAAAACAGGCCTCTGTAATGAATTTTTCTTTTCTTCTAGCTGGGGTTTTTTTTTGCCCTCCTCTGTAGCGTTGGGCATGGCTCACTTGCTGGTGGAGTCCCTGTATCTGAAAGTCTTTAAATCATGATTTGAAGATTTTACTAACTCAGTCATAGGTTAGGGGTTTATTGCAGGAGTGGGTGGGTGAGGTTTTGTGGCCTGCATTGTGCAGGAGATCAGACTAGATGATCATATTGGTCCCTTCTGACGTTAGAGTCTAAGTCCAAATGGAAATAGGTGCTATTCATCCAATTGGATGCACGAAAATGGATCCATGCTCCTGTGCATATCCTTTGATGGAAAACATTATGGAAGTGCAACATATATTAAATTAATAAGTATTAAGTGGGATTTTTTACACACTTTTTTATCATGTAGGTAGGTAGTAGGGCAGGCTTTCAGCAGCTGTTGACTACTCCAGTAACCCCTACTCTGTCATTTTGACATTGGAGAACCTGTTGCCTTAAATCCTCAAGCCCAGGGGTCCGTACCTTCTTTTGACTTTGGTCCACATGTCCCGTCCACAATGGGACGTGTTAACTGTCCCCTGGCAAGTCACCTTGTATTCACGACAGTCAGTTGGCATGCAACGGGAGGCCAACCCTGTCTCCCCCTCCACGGCCTCCTTTGCTTCAGTAGCCAGCTTCACACAGTGCCACAAAATGTGGGGGCTGAAGTCTGGTGGAAACAGGATCCCTATTAGATTAGTTACAGCTGTGTATTTAGCAACACTAAGCCGCAATGCTTCACCCTGAAACCTAGGTTTTACCATTATAAATAGCAAAGTGAATGATCTCAGGGATCACTGGTTACACTTGAAAGCTTTCCTTGCTTCCATCAGCTGTTTAAAGAAGAGTGATGTCACTCATGGACCACCACTTGTTCTCTGGAGCATCTTGCAATTACCAGCAATGCCAGCCAGAGACGATGACTGACAATAGATGAGTGTAGGAAAAAATATTAAACTCATGGCAAAAGGGGTGGGGCAAAAAGTAAGTGATTTCAATATGGACCTTAAAGCTCTAGGGGAGCAATTATATTCTGTGCTTGGACAGTGTTTGCAAACATTAAATTAAATTTCACAATAGCTCTGTGTAAAAGGATGACAGGGAAAATGGAAGGGAAGTAATTTGCTTACGGTAACAGCAAATTTGTGATGGAGCTGGGAACAGAATATAGGTATCATTCGTATACTTTAAGCACCAGATCAGCATGATTCTACATCATCTAATTTTGTTAGGGGGGTCACACTGTCGGGTGACAATAAGATGCATTTCCTAAATCTAATGTTTCTACTCCCCATTTATGAACTAGTATATAAGAGCAGCAATTTTCTTTTGTGTGTGTTCATGCAAATAGCTCTTTAATCAGAATGAAGGATTCCAAAAACTGGAAATTACTTACCTAAGCCAACATTTTCATTTAATCGTCTATTAACAAAGCAGAAAACAGATTTATGATTTCTGAACTCAACCTATGAAGATGTAATTTTTAAACCTGTGTGTGAATTTTCAAAAAGATTGCTAATTTACCATGACTTATTCCAAAATAAAGCTTTGCACTACATGTGCTCAAAGCTACAGGTTAAAAAATCTCTCTTAGCCACATTTTGAAAGAATAAAAACTGCAATGCAGCATCAAAATTTCTTGAAATATCTATCGTGTAGATTACACACACTGTAACAGCAAATCTTACAGTATGTAAAAAAATGTCCATCTGTTCAAAATTTCTTGCTATACTCCAGCATTGATAGTAACAGCCTCCTTTCTTTATTTAAAAAATAAGAACTCACAAAGCTTCTCTCCAGGAGGAGAGAGCTGGTATGGTTTTAAGCTAGGTTAGAAATGAAAATGAGAGAAAATATTACAAACTGGTGTCTGTACAAATCTTTGGGTTTTCCCACTCTCAATATACCTCTGTCATTTCAAACAGATTTGTTGTTTTGTTACTTCCTGCCCTAAACAGTCAAGGTATATTATTAGGCGTGGTTCAAGTGTGACCACGTCCTAGCCCAGAAATGAGTACTTTGCACCTTTATTGGATGCAAGTCTTTAACTAGTTTTTTTGGTGCATTCACAAGTGATACTTGTGCTTGGGAAAAACAAATTCCCTAACAGTAGGATTAAACAGAGTATTATTTGTAATATTAAATAACATTTATGTAATCAGCTGACTCTGTACTACAATATCGTCATATTTGCTCTTACATAACTTTCTTCATCAGTAGATCTCAAAAACCTTTACAATGGAGGTAAGTATCATTAGTCACACGTTGGAAAACAGAGGCACAGGGAGGTTAAAATGATTGTCAACATAGACAGACATCGATCAAAGGATCAGACCCAAATGTGCCAGGTGTTCTGCAAAAAAACCCCACAAACCTACAGTAAAGTGAGAGGACACATGATGTGCAAGTCCTAAGCAAGCTGAGACCAAAATCTGTGTTTTCTAACTCACCTATCGAAATCTCTCTTTCCTTCTGCCTCCCATCCCTTCCGCCTGCATCTCCTTCCTATCCACCCCCTTCCTGTTCTTCCCATGTCATCCATACTAGTCCCAATGAAGTGAAGTCACAGAGGAAAAGCATATGGAAAGCTCGATGTAATGTTATTATAGAAGCAGCAGTCCCTAGACCTACTTGGTCGAGGACCATTAGGCTAATCAAAAACCAGAGTTTTAGTTGCACAGGAGTGTTAAGACATTATACAAAAACACCGCTGTCCTCCTGCTCTTTTTACTCCTGTAGCTGGGAAGAGTTGCTTATTGCTTATTTTGGCAAGTTGATAGATTCTTTCATATACAAGCTCAGCAATAAATCAGGACTTTCGAACTCTCCCTATACTCCACAGCATACAGTATATAAAATGATCTCTTTGATCCCCTGGGAGAAAGCAACACACCTGTGGACATGTGTTGAAGATGGTGCCTGCTGAAGAAAAACGTATGTGAACTACCACAATGTGGAGAAGGAGACAGAAGGGAATGGGGCTAGGAGATCAACAGTCATAAAGAATTTATATGACATCTAACATTTGACGGCGCCGAGCCCACCCAGCAGTGACACAGACCTTCTAGATGTGCAGAAAGCTCGTGTAATCTCTGTAGTACCATGATGGTAATAGAGTGTCTCTCACTAGCTCAGTCATAGTCCATACAGCTTCTTGAGAACACCTCAACTCAGCATCTCCTGTCAGGTGAAAATCCTAGACATGACATCAGAGAGCCTGGCCTGAATTATGATCATTTCTAGCATTCCATCTGGGATTGGGTTCCCCACAGCGCAAAGCATTGCACAAGCAGAAAGGAAAACATGGCGCCTGCTCGGTGCAGAAACAGCTATGTTTCTGGCACTGCTTCCAATCTCAGACAGCAAGCAACATACAATTATATACCTCTTTGATTCCTGTTCTCAAAGGGCCAAATCATGCCCTGTAAAACCACCATACGAGGCTCTCTCCTGTCGTGAGATGGGAGGAGAGACGGATGGAAAGCTGGCAGCCGTCCAAGGGGCATCAAATCAGGCTGTCACCCAAGTATGCTTTGACAAGTTACATAACTGGAGTTGGAAAAGATCACAAGAAGAGCTGTGCATCAGGATGCTGCTGCCTGGAGCCAGAGAAAAGACCCTAATGCTAGTGTGAGAACCCATCTTCCACAGAGACAGCCCTAGTCCATGGATGTTCCGGGGAGCTTTGGAGAGGCAGAAACCACATCATTAAGAGAAACAGTTTTAACTTCTTTCCATGGGCCCTTCTGTGAATTTTCCTACAGGGAAAAGGGGGGAAATGAGGCCCATGTATACCGCACACCCACACCAAACAGCACAGAGAAAAAGGAAGGCTGTATTTGTCCTGATTAGCCAGACAAATCCGCCACAGTAACTCTACACTAGATCAGAAACTTTCTAAGAAGCTATTAGCCAGAGGGAACTGCAACTTCCTGTGCTCTTAGTGATTTCTCAGTGTGAGAGTGACCAGCAAGCAAACAGTAGAAACCTACAGAGGCACACAGTAAGGCATCATGAAAGTCATATGTCTAAGTCTGCTTAACCAAAAAATCCCAGCTTTTAAATCATCAGCACATCACCATCAGGGGACCGGTGAGCAACTGCATCCAACTGTTGAGGCTCATCAAAAAAACAAACAAACATCTGTTAGGACTCACGTGGACAGAGGGAGTCGGATCTGTGTGGAGCTGTAATGCACACAAACAAGCAAGTCTTTCATCCTGTCATAGACAGAGCCATGCAGTGCCAGAAACCTTGTTCTCTAATTTTCCAACATTTACCATTGTTTGCCAGTCCAAGGATCTGCATGGGAGGAATCTGCTCTTGCCCTTCACTCCGACAGTACAGTTTCAACATCTAATCAACTGTCCAAAATACTGAACTCCTGAGACTGAAATTAATGTCAGTACCTTTATATTATTGCTCAACTGATGCGTGTGAATTTCAATAACTCACTTCAGGGAATGGGTTGAAGGGTTAGAAAATGCAGAGTCAAACTGGCATATGCTTCTTACATAAATAAAATACTCTAACTAGGAACATTTCCTCTTGATTTGCATGAGCTCTGTCAGTTATATGCAATGCAAACAAGAGGGAAATGTGACCACATTTCCTACCATTTTATCTGTATGTTAATTTCCAACAGCGTAGCCTTACAGTGACACCTGTTGGAAAAGCGGTGAGAAGAGAAAAAAGGCTTCTTGTTAAAAAACACAAACTTCACACTGGCCTCTGCTTATCAGTGTCAGTTTTTGAAGTATGTGGACAGCTTGCGTAATTTTTAGCCTCAAACCATGAAAAGGCCTGAAAGATCACTAGGATGTGAGCATTTGAGATGGCTGAAGTGAACCGTGAAATAAAATTTAATATTTTGATTTCTGCCCATAAATACTAAAAAAAAAATGTAGGGGCAGTCAAGGTGGTTTTCCCCAATTGGACACACAAAATATGGATCTCATTCAAACTTATTCCCTACATGGTTAATGCCTTTTCTAACAACAAAGTAAGAGCCAAACAAATTGAGACTTAGATTTCTCCACAGCTTAGCTGGTTGTAGGGATTTCCCTTGCAGACAATTCTGCGGCTGATCCTATTTCTTTTCCAGGGGTAGGGCAGATGCAAATGCTTCATACAGTCCTGGCTGGAAAGAGAAGAACTAACTTGGTCCAACACCAGCATTAGTCAGCAAATGTGCTCTGCATGTCTCTCCAGGGCCTTATACCTTACTACATAATGAAAATTCGGCAACAGCAGCAATAAGTAAAATTTAAAAAAAAAATTAATATGTCAGAACATGTGGACATTCTTTAAATGTCCTTCCCCTCTTACAGTTTTTGGGGTAGAATCCAGACCAGCAAGGGGTTGAGTCACCATCTGCCCTATAGCCTGGGATGCCTTACTCCTCTACTGCATGCAGGGTGACCCCAAAATTGTGTGCTCTAACATACACCCCTCTTCTGGACAGTTCAGAGAAATAAGATTCGTTTTTTCATGTAAAGACACAAAAGAACACCACAGCTTATTAGCTGAATGGGGGTAAGTGCACCCTTCTATTGAAAGGCACTACTGCGTTGGTTTATACTAACAGACAAGTTTATGAACAAAAGAAGATATACATGAATTCACTCAAAATCCTACGAGATAAGGTTAGAAATGGTTCTAAGGCAAGAAAACTGAAAACACACATCTAAATTCTAAAACTAAACCTAGCAAGGTACAGACTTTGTTCAAGACATTTTCTCTCACCCACCTTCCCATCCAAGATTCACTCTCTCTTGGTCAGGACCTTCCACAGCAGCACAAGTAGCTGGTTTCATACGTTTTCCAGGGCGAAAGGTCTCTCACCTCCGTTCAGTTCCCAAACCCCGTTTAGAGGAAAGACCCACACTTCCCAGCTTGTTCCCTTGTGTTTGTCTAGCGATGGATGCCAATGGCTTCTGTCTTTCCTTATACCTTCCAAAGATCCGTGATTCTGTTACAACACGTAGGATTACCTCATCTTGTTCCTCCCTTCCTGTGCCTTCCCATCCCCCTGTATGATTTCTATGTAAGTGGGTTTCCAGTGTTTCCAGAACCACCTTGCTTCATTTCACTGAGACAAATAGCTCCCTTCTCTCCTGAGAGGAAACCCTGTTTCTTCCTGTTTGACCACAAGCTTGAAAGCATAATATCATTAAGTACTCATTTAGGATTAATACATATGTTTCACAGTATTAATCTCCAGTGTCATTAACTTTCAAAAAAAAGATCTCACCGTGTACCCGTACATAAGACAATCAGTTGATTCAATAGATTATCGCTGGAGTCTCAGTTTCGCCATCTCCATCTTTATAAATCACTAAACCATTGCAACGTATTTTTTGAAAAATAAAACCCAGGCCAAGTTTCTCTTCTTGCTGGCTGTAGATGCCAGGCCATCCACTCTCCTACTTGTTTGCTTAATAGCTTTGTTTTCCCAGTATGTAAAAATTAACCTTCGTGGTCTCTACCTGATGACCTGATTTCATAACACGTCCTCATTAACTAGCATATGAAATACTTGGAGGAAGAGTGCTAGGAACTGCGGTGTTACTAAAAGGATTCAGATAACAGATTAACTCTCTCTCTTAATGGCTTCTTACCCTTGTCTTTGCCTCAACCTGAAGCAACCAGGTCTGTAAATAAAAAATGGGCTGAATGTTTAGTATTTTCACAGGAGAATTTACAAGACACCCTGTAGTCTTTGATGAAGTGCTATGATGTAAATTCTGCCCAAAATGCTCCGTAATCAATCAAAATTGTCATCCTTCAGTACAACTACTTTAATGACACACTAAGGGAATGTTTCTTATTTGCCAGCAGTGCAACTCTGCTCAAACCAGGAACCGAATGTTTCTAGATTGGTACTTTCTTGGCCTGGTTATTAAAGAAGGTTTCCCCAAAGCATACAATCACATTGTATATTCTCTCACCTGAAAAACAGTACATCTTCATTCTGAATTACTTGGCTCAGTACACAATATGCTAGCATTTCACACTGATCTGAAGGACATGAAAACCACAGGACACACTTAAGGGACTGTGAATCTAGCTGTATTTACCACAAATATAAACTACCAGTTATTGGAGTCCTTGCGTTTACCCTGTATTTATTACTTGCTAATATATAATGGAAGACTAAATAAACACACTTTACGCTGGGCTTGCCTCTTTTCATGTATTTATTTTAACTGACACCAGTCATTTAACTGACAGAACAGAGTATGTTGACCACGATTATTCTCAAGACCCATTTTTTCTCAGGAGGTTTCAAGAGAGAAAAGGGGATGGCAGGCGATTCCTGACCCATGCAAAAAGCTATATTCCTTAAAGCCCTAATGTAAACCCACATGCATCCAACTTAGACTCGTAAGAGAAATTCAAATTTATAGTTCCCCACTGTATCCATAGCAAGCTATATTTACATCAAAAACTCTTCTAGCATGGCCCCCCTATATACTCTCTATTTTTTTCAAATAAACATACACAAAATGTACACATATATATTCTATTTCCCATGCAAAAAACTTCATTAACTTACTGTTCAGGCTGTATAGTAATCTCATTAAAATATATACGTGATAAAGTTATCATTAACAACTCAGCTTTAATTAATCCAATACACCATGGGCATGCTGAGTTAGATTAATTGTAAATGTTTTATTGCCTTTGTGCGTTACACAATCACTTTACAACAGTGATGCGAAAATCCAAACTTTATACTAACTCATAAGACAAACTCCAATGTAAATATCACATATATGAGTATATTCTGCTATGTAACGTACAAAGTTAGTGACACATATGCCACATAGGCTGAAAGATCTTGCAAATGTTTTGTGGTTCAGAGTTAAGTTCATTCTTTGAATACAAGATGGGAATTTGCACATTTATATTCTAGACACTGTTGAAACCAAGTTGTGTGTGCTTGCACACAATTTCATTGCAACAGAAACAACAAAGAGAATGCGATATACTCAGAAACAGTGGACTGGAAACACTCACCAAGAATATATTTTGCTCTCATCTATGGTTACTCATCAGTATACAGTACAGTACTCAAATCACTGGTAGAGCTTACTTCTAAATGTTTTTCTGCAGATGACACATACATATGACCAGAGAAGTTCAGTGTTCATACACAGTCCCAGCTATGGGGGAAAAAAGGCATAGCCATTGCCACCAAGAACAGGATGAAGGTAATCCAAGGAGAGTTGTTAAAAAAATTGAAAGTAAACCTCATCAATTATAGAAATGGGAGTCGGGGGGGAAGAGAAGTGCTAAAAACCAGAAGCAAAACAGCAACAATGTTAAAGAGCGGAATTAAATCTTCAAAAATGCAAAGCCTGAAGACAATTATTTTAATCTCAAACTCTACAAAAAAATGCTCCAGCCACCAAGATGCTGTCTGAGAACTTAAACTAGGGCTTTGGAGCTCTCTCTCTAAATAATTACTTGATTAGATCGGAGTACATCCCATTTTTGATCTGCAGAAGACTTAGGAGATGAGAACAGAGATTCATTTCATTGCTAATTACACTGTTGTGCCATGTTTCAAGTTTCAGCATTAGCATCTCAAGGTAAAAGAGCATTGCAATTTGCAACCCTTTAAAAGGTTCAAAATCTTTACTGCAAATCTTTTAAATATATACCGCCACTGTTTGAGGTTTCCTTTGAGTCATTTCTTTTTGAATGGCTTTGCTTGCACTCACCCTATATTTCAAAGCAGCAGGAAAGTGTAACGCTGTTACATTGCCTTACATCAAGAAATTTTAATCTGTCAAGGGTAGACTCCTCTGGAGTGGTACACACCAACGGCATACCACATCACAATTTTCAGCAACACACAGGCCACTTTAGGGGTGTCAGTGTAGTGTAAAGTGGCTGGAAATAGATCACAGAATCACTGAACGCCATCACTCTCCTTCCTCTCCCTGTGTTCCTGCCCCGAAATGCAAATACCGAGCAACTGAGAATTGGGCCCAAAATAAGGCGTGGATAGTACTAAGAGAATTTAAGGACAGAAGAAGCCAATTAGGCAATTATTTGTTGTGGAATTTACTGAGGACATTGGATATAAATCCTGCCCTCTGGTGAAAAATGCCAGTGGACATTTCCTGATACAAGTGATCAGACACTCATTCTTGCACTGAAATCTAAATACAGTTCTTTCCATGAGGAAGGCCCCCCTTCTACACCTATGATTCGGAGAAACTGAGAAAGGGGAGGGTAGCAAGCAAAGCAAACATCACCACTAGCAACAAGACAACATTGGACAGTCTCCTCTCCATCCCTTAAGGTCTCCTGTCCAAGCACAATGCAAGCCTGACCCCATTTAGCTTACGAGATGTAACTACACAAGCGGGGATAGATGCACTCATGGTTCATTGAGTTGCTCATTTTGATGGTGTTTTGCAATGAGTCACACATATAATGAAAGCATTTTTCACAGCACGAGAACCTTCCCATAATGATTTTCTACCTTTCTGTTAAACATAAAATCCTAAAGATGTATTTTCGGCTTGGTCACATTTTGCTATCCTGGGTGCAACACATTCTCTCTCTCACACTCTCTCCGAAGGCTGAGGTCAAAAGTTCAGCTGAAGAAATTAAATGGAAATCTCCAGGTTTTTAGCTCAGCTTCTCTATCAAACTTAATATAAATAATGTTGATTTTGTGTTACAAAATCCATATGCTGAGTCTGGCTCCAGGTATATCAAATTATTAATAAAAGAACAAATATGTAGGGCTCAGTTCTTCAGGGAAAATATATGTTTGGTTCTTTCATGCACATTCCTGGAATCTTCTAATAAAAATGATGCATAACAGATTTTTTTTTATTTGCCATGATGATTAAACCTACTTTCTTAAACAGATATGTGCCCCTCTCCCAAGATATCATCCGTGTCACACTGCTATTCCAAAGGTTAGCTGAATGGGAAATAAAGTTTTAAAAACTATAAATAATTTACATTTCCTATGCATACAGTAAGTGACGAATAGTTTGCTTAATCCCAATTGTTGTTATTTCAGAGTTATTGCTGCATCACCACTGAAACAGAGATACACATGGGCACCCACAGCTTATGTGGTTATTTTAAGTGTGTTTTAGAATGTTTCAACAGGCAAAATATAATAGTAAAGTTAACCCAACATATCCCAGGTTTTCCACATTATATATATATATTTTTAAATCAATTTATTTTCCCCTGCCAATCTCCAAAATGTTTATCACACTTCTAAAAAGTTTATAGTTTCAACTGCCCTCTTGGGGAAAAAAAAAAACAAACCATTTCCAGGTGGGTACCAGGAGATAAGACATCTATATGGAAGGAAGATCCTGGATGATTTTCTTGTGCCTGCCCAAGTTTCCTTTGTTTCCCTTTCTGTTAGATGATGCAGTTTACCACTTAAATGCAAATTAAGCAGAGCACACCCTCTTTTGTTTAGGATTGACTTGTTTACCAACCTCAGTTTGCAACATGCATTAACACCATATGGTGGAATCTTATAATGTCACGTACAACGTTGACAGACATTTTGTCAGGACAAAACTGATCAGCAAATAATGAGTTTTCAAATGATACATTACAAGGCATACTTTAACAGAGAGCATTACAATCGTGTGTCATCTCTGAACATAGGGGGGCATTCTATCACAGTTATTACATCAGTTAGCCTCCGAAACATGAGCAGAGTGCCTCTCAGCACCCCTAACATCTAGACAGTTTGTGGTTCTTTTAAACTGAAACTGTACATTCTTGAGAACAAAAAAGAACATCCAAAAGATGCCCACCATTGAGCACCCAGGCCTCCTTGCCAGTTTTGAAATATCTAGTTTTTATTTGCTTGGTTTTTCCCTGAAGTGGAATCTGCAGCTCTGCATGTTCCTGAAATGCTTTTTCAAACAAAGAACCCTCCCAGTGAGCATGTTTTGCTCAGGGGGAAGCTCAAGCCAATCCTTTGCGGAAAAAAAAAGATGCCAGCTTTCCAGCAGATGGCTTTGCATGAATTACACAGAGTGGATAGATGCTCTCTCTCTGCAGAATGCCTTAGCATTTTTTGATTTGGGACTGCAGAGGGAGCTAAAACCTTTCCATGGAATCATGTGGCTTTCCTTCAACTGCAGGATAGACAGAAGCAAATAAATCTTTTAAAACCGCCTTCATCCACAGAAAGACCCCATGATAGATTATTAAAGGGGGTGCAACACTTGAGAAAGGAGATAACATCAGAAAGCAAACAAACCTAATAAGATAAAGCATCATAATTATTTGTATTGCAATAGCACCTACAGACTGTCGTCAGGATCAGAACCACACTGTTTAAGGTGCTGTACAGACAGACCCCACCCTGGAGATCTCGTGATCTGAACAGACACCACTATCCAAGGAGCAGAGAGTAGATGAACGGATGAAGTGATCTCGTCCAAGACCATGCAGGAGCTCCATGAAAGAGCTGGGAACAGAGTCCGTATCCTAACCCCTAAGGCAGTAGACACACCACTTCCTCTCTAACTGAACGGGGCTCAGCACACGGAACCCCAAACCACATCCCTTCCTTTGGCACAATGGCTTAACATGTGGAATTCATGTAGCACTTTTTATTCATAGATCTCAAGGCACTTTACACAAATTAAAACCATCGCTATTTTACAGGACTAGAAACTGAAACCTAGAAAGGTGAAGGGGCCCTCTAAAGACAGAGAATAAGTCCAGAGCACGCTAGATAGAAACACTGATGCCCTATTCAAAATTCCTACTACTTGTTTAACCAGACTGCTTTGAAAGGCTATTTCAGAGGTGCCAAGCAAAGCATTTATTGGCTTTGTTTATTTATTGACATGAATGTTTGCCCTCAGAAATGCAGAGATCCACTGGCCTAAAAAACGTATTGATTATGACTGTTCTGAGTGGCTCTTTGGCTGAATAAAGTTCATCTGTGCTATCGAGACAAGCAAATGTTATGTAGTATTGGCATACTTCTGATATAAAGGAACAGAAAGAGGGACCGGGGGGGGGGGGGGGGGGAGAGAAGAGTTTTATATAGCAAAAAACCAGTACACACAGTATACAAAAATCAACACTGTAAAATGGAAAGGCAAATTGTTTTAAATTAAACCAATTAGAATTAAAATTGTAAATAAAAGTTAAATACATAAAGTAAGTAAATGAAAGTAAACAGGTTTTCCTGAAAAATGATCTTCAAGCATCTGATGAAGTAGGATTTTCTCCATGAAATCTCACGCGATGAATAAATGTGTTAGTCTTTAGAAGTGCCACCGGACTCCTTGTTTGTTTTGCTGAACTAAACTAACAGGGCCACCCTTCTGGAACCTGAAAAAATGTTATAACCCAGCTAAGGACTAATACAGCCACGCAGTTCAGAGTTTACCACAATTAAAACCATTCAGAAATGCCATGCTCTTTCTTCTGACTCCTTACTTCTGAATATTACATCTTACTGCAGGGAGGTCAAAGGAGGACTAGCAAGCAAGTTCCCATTTACAGCACATTCAAAATGACCAGACACTAGCAGAAAACCTGATGACTCAGTGCGAGATTTTAACTAGATACAATGCCTTTCACCTCTAGTTGGTAGTGAGTAGTGCCTGAAATTCATCAGATGATAGCTGTTCACTCGCCTAATGTAAAACAAGCTGAATGTATCAATCCAGTCACTAATGGACAGCTGTCCCCATCCGTCAACCCATAGCAAGCAGTGCTAATTGATATCTTTGTGGGTAATATCAGCAGGGTCACTAAGGGCTGAATGAGCCATGGAAATATGACCCCCAGAGGAGGTCCCTCCAGATTAGAGTTAACACACGTTGACTGGGATGAATCACATGTACAGCACTCACCAATCTCAGGGCTCTGAGCACATTAAAAAAATATTGAACTCGTCCCATAGAGAGAAACTGGAAAGGTCTTCACTGTGCCTCCCCTCTTTCGAAAGCTCACTGGTAACAGTGGAAAACCTAATTGCCCAGCTCTGCCTCCCAAGACCTGCACACATGCCAGTTGTCAGTGTAAGCTCCTTGCATACTCAAAAAGGTCTACACAGCTCAAAAGGTTTTCAAGAATACTAAAATTAAATTGTATTTAATTTTATAAGCCCACTTTCTGAGACGTTCACAGGACAGGAGGCAAACTGCTTCTTTCCCCCCAAGAACAAGCCATTAAATCAATTTCAAACGTGTTTAATTCCAGCTTGCACTTCAACCTGACTGACAACAGTGGCCACCTTGCTGAGAACTGACACCATTCAGGACTCCGGCCTCAGTGGATTAGACATTCAGCCAGTCTCACTCCAGCTGATGCTCTACTGAAGGCAACGGGGGAACATCAATTGACTCCAACTGAGCATCTAGGCGCTAAGTCTGTTTAGGAGATAGAGCCTGCAGCTTCCCATCACGCCACACTGTTCCCAAGCGCCACTATTTGGGATGCTTTAACTACGCATGCCATTCAACTGGGGAAGAATGGTGAGAAAATCCATGGGTCTTGGCTTCATGAGAAACATGACTTTCTGGGGGTGCCAACAACTGTTGCAGGTAGGATGCCCGAAGACGGGCTGGGGTCAGCAACAACTTCAGTGTGTCTGTGGCTCTGTCCCCACTTTTACCCTGCTTTTCACATAGAATGAAAATAGTTCAGGCATTTTATTCGCAGCCCAGCTTTGCAAGAGCTCATGAACATTAGCCAGTTTGGCCCATGTGTTTGGGATGAGGTTTCATTGTGAACATTGAATGCCAAGTTTCTGGAATAATGAACATTTGACCCAGGAGCAATTCCAGCCCCAAGTGTAATCCAGTTTCCCATGCCTGGCGTTATGAGCCATAGAGGATGCAAGTTTGTAACAGATGTCAGCTAAGGGATGAGTCATTTAATTTTAAGTTAATGAGGCTTTAATTCTGAAGAGCTCTGACTTAACCTCTCAGCAATGACCAAGCATAAAAGCACAGCTTACCCTAATTTAAAACACCACTCACTGTTTTGCCACGAGTTAAAAATCCCAGGCTGCAGGGTCACAATCATTATTTATTTGCATTAGGCTTGAGGCCTCCACGCGCTAGGCACCATATACAAATACATGATAAACACTTCCTGCCTGAAAAATGTAAACAGCTATTAGGAAAAACTTTCTCACTAGCAGGGTGGTGAAGCACTGGAATGGGCTACCTAGGGAGGTGGTAGAATCTCCATCTTTGGAGATTTTTAAGGCCCGGTTAGACAAAACCCTGGCTGGGGTGATTTAGTGGGAGTGGTCCTGCTTTTTAGCAGGGGGTTGGACTAGATGACCTCATGACCTTTTATTCTCTGATTCTCTAGTGGCAAGAGAAACGGGCACAGAGGTGCAAAAATGATCTGCTCATGCAGTAGGTCAGCGACAAAGCTGCAAACAGAATCCCATCTCCCAAGTCCCCCATCAACACACACCAGGCCACACTTCCTTACACAGTGCAGTGGTGCGGGCACCCAATACAGCAACAGAACAGAATCACGCCCATGCGGCACCACCGCACCACCACAATCCATCCCTAATCTGAATGCACGGAAATGAAAGTTTGGCTTTAAAGGCTAAAACGAGACCAGAACGAGTGCGTTCGGTTTCCCACTGTATTCACACGGACGTTTTCTAGTACACCCCAAAGCTTCTTTAACAGTGCTTCACAGACTAAGATTAGGCAACTGGGTATAAAGTTTCGTGCTACCATGACTGAAGAGCCACACAACCCTTCAAGTTCCAAAGGGATTGCCGTGTCAGTCTAGGTCAGCAAAAACAAAGAAGGAGTCCTAAGGAGAGTCCTTAAAGACTAACAAATTTATTTATCGAAGTGGGATTTTCTCCCACGAAAGCTCATGCGATAAATAAATTTGTTAGTCTTTAAAACTGCTACGGGACTCTGTCTGTTTTTCTGCAATAGACTAACACGGCTACCTCTTTGGAACAGGACTCCTTGTTTGTTTTACAACCTTTCAAGACCCTGAAAAACATGGAAACTCCATCAAGTGTTCTGAAAGTGGAATTAATCAGTGTATTGCACTCCACAGGTCGGTTTGTGAACCCCTTTTCTCACTCTGAGATCAATGGGGCTACCCCCCATAACTGCTCATCCATATGAGTAAGGGACTCACAATCTGGGCCTAATTGTAAATCATAGGCTAAAGATGAGGTATATCATGTCGATGGCTATTCCTGCATCCACAAAGCCAGTCGTAAGAGGCAATGAAAGTTAAGAGCCTTTATATGTTGAAAGAGGTTCCCTCCACCTGATTGTCTGAAATCAAGCCCAAACAAGCAGGAGAAATACATGCCATCTTGTGATACTTTGTGAACAGCATGATGTAGACCTCTTCTGCCAGGATATACAATTTGGGACCATAGAAAGAGCCAGGTGTGGGATTGTATCAGGCCTACTCCTATTGCAGAAGGGCCAACAGACCTGAACTGCACCATCGACTAACTGGGCAGTTGGGCAAATGGCTGAAGATTTTGCAGCTCAGTATAAAGACAGACACTGGATTGGATTTTGAGAGTATGCAAATGATACAGAAGGTAGGATTGTAGCAGGCCACTTTCATAAATTATGAGAAGGGAAGGGTACTACCATTTTGCTTGTTTACTTTATCTTCAGCATTTCTTCCAGAATTTAGGCTTGAGGTCTGAATCACTGAGGTGCATGGGGTGTGGACCTGGAAGTAGAGGCAACAGATGGGACTCTAGCAGCAGACAGAAGCTCAATCTGCAGCCAGAGGCCCCCAATTCCTCCCTCCCCAGGCTGCAGGGACAGAGATTGGGCAGGGTGGGGAGAGGCTTGCCGCTGACTGCCCCTGGGCATAACAATATATACACTCCTACACGGTATTATTTATAAACAGACAGTTACTGGAATACTGTGTCCAGTTTTGGGCTCCCCACTACAGAAAGGATGTGGACAAATTAGAAAGAGTCCAGCGGAGGGCAACAAAAATGATTAGGGGGCTGGGGCACATGACTTATGAGGACAGACTGAAGGAACTAGGCTTATTTAGTCTACAGAAGAGAAGACTGAGGGGAGATTTGATAGCAACCTTCAACTACTTGACGGGTTGCTCCAAAGAGGAGGGAGGTAGGCTGTTCTCGATGGTAACGGAGGACAGAACAAGGAGCAATGGTTTCAAATTACAGCTGGGGAGGTCAAGGTTGGATATTAGGAAAAACTTTCTCACTAGGAGGGTGGTGAGGCATTGGAATGGGCTATCTAGGGAGGTGGTAGAATCTCCATCTTTGGAGATTTTTAAGGCTTGGTTAGACAAAACCCTGGCTGGGGTGATTTAGTGGGAGTGGTCCTGCTTTTTAGCAGGGGGTTGGACTATATGACCTCATGAGGTCCCTTCCAACCCTATGATTCTATGATTCTTAAAGCATTCTCTGGCTTCATATTCACCTGTGGAAATGAAACCATCAGGAATGTTACTGAATGGTTAACCAAAAGCTGCGAAGAGGTAGGCACAGTGCTATATCGTGTCTTTGTACAAAGGGCCATCCCTCCTTTCAGCGGGATCATGCTTCGTCATTTCCTATGTGGATGTTTGACAAGAAAACGAAGTTTTTACTCTCTATCCCAAGACTAAAAAACCACAGGATCTATTTTTATACTTCTAAAAAGCTCTGTAGTGTATGGAGACAGAATTTTTGTTGAATCAAAGTGGTCGTCTTAAAAACAAAATCACTTCTAAGCAGTTAATATCAAGGGAATCATGTTACAAGTCAAATATTTTTTCTTCAAGTGCTAATCCAATCCAAACAAGGCTTAGTGATAAATTAAACAAACTCTGCACTTATCACCAGTAAATAAAAATACGAATTGCTCATTTTAGCATGTGTACACAAACAAAAGCAACCATTGTAAAAAGATCTCGTCCAAAGCAAAAAAGGACGGGCAGGTACACAAATTTAAACAATGTATTTTAAAGCATTATGTACCGTACTATGGAGGGTGGGGAAGTAGTTGGAAACTAGAAACTTTCTACATTTGAATGCTTTTAAAAAGAAAAATTCATTGAACCTTCATTTGCAATTCAATTTGCTGTCAAAGGTCATGAGCTAAAATACACAGTTTGCACCTAAAAAAGGGCAGAATAAACAATCAAACAACATCAGAATACTGCCATTTTCCTAATGGATATAGTACAAGGTTTACTCTTTCCAAATTCATTTTCGAAGCTACTGTACAGAAGAGTTTATTTTTTTCCTCCAGCCTGAATTTTAAACTTATGAGATTAAAAAACCCTCATACATTCAAAGGTCCAATAAATACTGCAGCAAAATTATTTCCTAAAGACGACAAAATTATTTCCTTGCAATGAGAAAATTCCCAGCAATAGTGCCTTAAACAGAACTGGAAATGGAAATTGGCTGTTTCATACACGCAAATTGCAAATAATTCCATTAAATCAGGTCTCTCTGCATTATTCATGTGAAAGAGCTTTTCCTGATTTAAAGTTACACACCTTGAATTGCGATTGATAAGTATGGCCTCTTTCCCCCAATGAGGTCTTGCAATTTCATTTTGTTTTATTCTCCCAGAAAGGCTTTATGAGTGCTCTAAAATAGTAGGCAAGATGCCATTCCATTTATTGCTTTTGAAAATGACACACCCACCGGTACCCACTGCAAGCCAGTAGTAATAACACCAGTGTATCATTATCAAGTGGAAAGTTTACAATATTTACAATATTTATTATGCAGTAAAGCATAGACTCATTTAAAACATCACAAGCACAAGTCTAAGTACAGAAAATAGTATCTTTTTATCAACAAAAAACATTTAAGTAAGCATTAGGCTAAATTTCACCACAAATCTAGCAATAGCAGCATTTTATAATTATAACGCCTTTCATCCATGTTAATAATTTATAAATATACCCTATTTACAAATAAGGTAGAATATTTAAGTGTCTTAGATCTGCTTCCCAATTAATCTCATGTCACTCAGTAGCATTCATTTTTCACATGTATTATACAGTCAGTCTCAACAGCTAAGCTGCTTTGCCTTGTAAAATATTTCTAATAATACGCCACTGCCCTGTAGAATCTTCCATCGGAAGCTCACCAGACACTGACATTGTGGTCAGAGAGGCTTAGTAATATAACGTGTAGATGAGTTCTTTACTATTAACCCCCATTTAAAAGTTAATATGCAGAAAGCGTAAAGTGACTTTCACACAGTCACAATAAGGATGTGGCAGAGCAAAAACAGACCACAGATGTCCTATCTTCCCATTCCAATGCCATCACTGCTACACTAAAATGTCTTCAACTTGTCTTCCAAGTTTCTGGTTTATTTGGCCTTCAGTACACTGCAGGATAATTCTTAGATGACAAAGGCTCTTCAAAGTATAGGTTGCTTTCTGAACATTTGACTTCAAGGCGTTACAAAAATTTCAACTTCACTTTATTATCAATAGGTTTATACCAGAAAAGAATTTGGCCCACCTCAGACCAAAATCCCAGACCTGAACACACCTGAAATTTGGGATAGCTGAAAACTGAGGCTGGGGAAAGATGTGTGTGTGTGCGTGTGCGTGCTTTAAACTTTGAGACCCTGGACCATTTATAATTACAAAAAATCATTCTCTTTTTGATGGAGGCATGTTTAGTATCTGTGGGAGCTAACATGGGATTTTCAAAAAAAAAAAAAAAAAAAAAAAAAGAACTGATACAAAAAATTATAGAGATAATATTTTTCCCAATGAGAAATCTTGGAGTTTCATAATGGAATATTAAGCATCCACTGTAGAAAGAGTCCTGTCAACTCTGTCTCCTTGAAACAGAGCTCTGAGCAATTGCTGTTTTATTATTTATTTTCTTTAACATATGAGCTATTTTCCTTCACCTAGCATATCCTATCAAGTAAGTTCTATAATTAACATCAAAGCAATCTGAGAACTGCTTCACTTGTTAAAAGCCTGTAAACAAGCAGGAAGCAATAAGGTAGTTTACGAGACTAGAACATGTATTGGGAGCAGACTATAAAGCATTAAACAGATTGATTAGCAATTATAAAATAATTCCTATTTTTATTACAACTGCATACTTGTCGCTTCATTTTAAAAATTTGCGATATAAGACTCAACTTGTCTTTAGGACCAGAACAAACCAATTCCAATTTGATTTAATTCTTCCTGAATTAAAGGGACTTTTTTGGCAAGATTAAAAAGATACCCTGGATTTTTTTTTCTTTCAATTAAATATTTGATTTTTCAGATTAATACTGGCAAATTACCATCAAGAAATGCAAGGCCACTGTAGAGAAGCTAAATTAATTCTTCGCATTGGTCTTCAGTGCAGAGGATGTGAAGGAGAGTCCCACACTTCAGCCATACCTTTTAGGTGACAAATGTGAGAAGCTATAATTGAGGTGCCAATGCAAGTCACGAGAACCAAAAAGTATTCACCCAAATATGAAATTGCAGAACTAGTAACTGTGGCATGTAAATCTCTCACTTAATTCAGATAACTGGCAGATAGCTCATGTAACACCCATTTTTTTTTTTAAAAAAAGGGTCTAGAGGTGATCCTGGCAATGCCAGGCCAGTAAGTCTAACCACAGTACAAGGCAAATTGATTGAAACTGCAGTAAAGAACAAAATAATGAGACACATAGATGAACACAATACATTCTGGGAAAGAGTCCACACAGCTTTTGTAACAGGAAACCATGCCTCACTGATCTACGGAAATTCTTTGAGGGACTCAACGAACATGTGGAAAAGAGTGAGCCAGCGGACACAATGTACGTGGACTTTCAGAAAGCCTTTGACAAGACCCAAATCAAAGGCTCTTAAAGCAAAGTCATCCATCACAGATAGGAGGGAAGGTCTTCTCATGAATCAATATTGGTTAAAAGATAGGAAACAAAGACAGGAATAAATGGTTGATTCTGATGGTGGGTGAAAAAAGGTGGTTCCTCAAGGATCGGTACTGGAACCTGTGTTGTTCAACATAACCATACCTGATCTGGAAAAGGGCATAAACAATGAGGTGGCAAAGTTCTCAGATAGTACAAAATTACACAAGATAGTCAAGTCCAAAGCAGGCTGTAAAAAATTCCAAAGGGTTCCGACAAAATTGGGTGACTGGTCGACCAAATGACAGATAAAAGTCAGTGTTGATCAATGCAAAGTAATGCAAGCTGGAAAACAATTTCAAATGATGGTGTTTAAATTAGCTGTTATCACTCAAGAAAGATCTTGAAGTCATTGTAGATAGTCCTCTGGAAACATCCACTTAACGTGTGGTGGCAATCAAAAAAGTTAAAGTACAGAACTATTGGGAAAGGGATAAATGAGACAGAAAATATCAATGGCACTAAATAAATCCATGGTATGCCCAACATCCATGAATGCTGCCTGCCCAAAATAAAAAAAAATAAAAAAAGATGCAATAAAATTTGAAAAAATACGAAGAGCAAGCAAACTATAAAGTATTTGGAACACCTCCCATATGAGGAGAGATTAAAAAGACTGGGACTATTCATCTTAGAAAACAGACTAAGGCGGGACATGAGAGGTCTATCATGAATCACATGAATCGTGATTCACATTGAGAACATGAATAAGGAAGTAGTATTTATCCCTTCACATAAAAGAACCAAGGGTCAACATGAAAATAATAGGAAGCAGGTTTAAAACAAAGGGAAGTACTTCACACAATGCACTGTCAACCCGTGAAACTTGTTGCCAGGCGGATGTTATGAAGGGCAAAAGTGTTAACTGGGTTCAAAAAAGAATTAGACGAGTTCCTTAGCTAAGAGAACCAGGGACCCCACCCCATGTTCTGTGTATCCCCAATCCACTGACTGCCAGAAGTTGGTTCAGCAGAACAGGGGATGGATCATTGAATCATTGCCCTGTTCTGTTTATTCCTTATGAAGCATCTGGTGACATGTCATTGTTGGGCTAGATGGATGATCAGTCTGAGCTATTATGGCCATTTTTAGGTTCTTAACTTCACCTGCAGTAAAAATATTTTGATTTAGGTAAATGGGTACTGTCCACTTGAAACCAAGACACTCAATATAAGAACCGTTAAAAACTACTGAAGTTCTAGATTAGTTTTAGTTTACAACTTGCATTTTTCTATTTACAATATTTTTACTCTCTTCTCCTGATGTGGGCAAGACCCACACAAAGACCAGGAGAAATTTGACAGAAGTCCCAATCACATAAAGACATAGGCAAGTGAGAGTAATTTTACACCTCTGTAGTTCTACTTGTACTAACTATGGCCATAATTCAGGAAAGGATCCTTATGCACATAACGTGCTTCCCTGAATAGGCATACCAGGGATCTGTATAATGTCATTGACATTTTCTCTTATTTATCCCTTTCCTAATTGAAGATACCAGGAGATGCTTAAATGCCTTCATGAATCAGAGGCTGTGTGTGTAAAATTACCAATATTCTTCAGTCTCTATGGAAGAGAGGTAACAGTAAAATTTACCAAGGTACGGACATACTGAGAAATGTACTAATAAACAAAGAAAAACCCATTATCCTCTCAGCTTGTCCAGCTACAATAATCTTGCATGTCACTTTTAACAATACAACATGAAAACTTTCAGACAAAATTGATATTTAGTCAGTTGTGGGTATCCCTTTTAATACTCAGTTGAAATGCTAAACTTCAATTCATTCTATTAATGACAGGAATGTGTTATGTAGTGTTAAGAAAAAATATTACCATTGAAAATGGCAGAGTATAGGCTTTACATTTTTACTTCCAGCGTCACTATCAGTTAGTGCTAGGGAGACATTTTAATTTTCACTCACATGAACTCCACAGAGCTTTAATTCCTAACAGAGAATTATTCTGCAAGGAAGATCATATGGGTTAGGCCAAAATGCCAAGATTGGTTGCCCCTTCTACTTCTACGTAGCAGTCGCCAGAGTGGCTCCGTGGATGGCAAAGGCATTGTGTCACAAAATCCCTGGAGAGCGATGACTATACTGGGTTCACGTATAAAAATTAATGAGGGGTGAGCATGTCACATTTAGCCAATTTTCACTCAAATAGGGGCCCTTTTTCCAGTGAAAAGGGGCCCAATTACTCTTAGGAAAACAGGATAAAAGGGCACCTACATTCAAAGCTGGAAATTCAGAAATTGAATTTCAGCACAAAACCTCCATCATTTTGTTCAGTTCTAAAGAGAAGGGAGATGTGCACTATGTGGAGTTGTTTGACTTCGAGAAAAGCCTCCTTAGGGAGTGAGGGGAAACTGTCAGCAGACCTTTAGAACAAGATGCACGGCTTGTGATTTCTGCCAGTGCCCCCCAAAAAATCAGAAAATTTGAAAAAGGAAGAAATAATTCTAATGCTATTTTGTTGCATTTTCCTCAGAAAATGGAGATCAAAGCCTTTCTTGTAATGGACCAATAAGACTGGATACACATCAGTTATTTCCTCCACAATGGCGTGACAATACCTGTCAGAGATGCAAAATGTTCAAGAGCTTGAAATAAAGAGAGAATTCTGCAACTGGTAATGACTGACTTCTCCGTTCACCACCAGAGAACGCAGTGAAATGCAGTAACCGCTGAACTGCAGCGATGCCATCAAAAAACACCGCAAGCTACGCTATGAAAACAACGTCAGGCTGAGGTCCCACAGACATTCATATTCCCATTTACGTATGTTTCTAATGAAGCGACATTGGACAGCACCTGTTAATACCCATGCTTTTTGAAGGATAAGCCTCTGACATTTATACTTTCGGCTTCTTTTTGTTCATCTGTGGAGTAGTTTTCTTTGGGAGCCAGACCCATAATTTCGGTGGAGAAGATGAGGAGGCTTTGATGTTCAGCGTCAGGAATACGAAAATGGTTCTGTGATGTTTTGGTTACATCCAGTCTTAGCTCCTGCGCTGTTTAGTATCTTCCCTACCATTTACTCAGACCATACACAACAAAATGCCCTGAAAAGCAATCATAAGTAAAGTTTTTCCATATTAGGAAAAATCTTAGGTTAGCAGTATAAACTTAAAAAAAAAAAAAAATTGGGTTCCCTGGTTTTGAGTTGTCAACATTTAAGATCTAATATTGAATTTTATGGCAATGTTGAAGTATAGTGCTTGTTAATCCTCCTCTTTTCATACACTCGGGATATATATTCTACACATTTTTTGCAACAGGCATGGAAACAAAACAGTTTCCATCGAAATCCATTGTGTTTGACTATCTCAACAAGTAAATAGGGGTAATATAGGACTACTGCTTTTAAAAAAAATTGATGCATCTATGTGGAAGTTTTTTTCACCCAATACAAGTGATATTAAGTTATATTTGTAATGGAAAACAAACTTCTAAATAGCGGCTAATAAAGTAATTTCAACTCTAATCCTCAGGTGAGTAAAATTTCATTTTGTGGACCCTGGAAAAAATGAGTAGGCTGAATTACTAGGCTGCCTGTTGAAACCTAGGGAAAGCAGCAGGTCAGGGGTCATGACTGACTTAAATCAAAATAAAAAAAGCCCTCTTTTTCAAAGCAGGGTGACTATTTTATCATCCTTCCTAAACTTCAAATCCAACAATTCTTTAGGAAAGAAGCTAGAGCTTAATTCATCTCCAAACACAACCATAAGAAATTTTGCTTCCTTCCTCATTGATAGTATTCTTAGGAATTTTCAAGACCCTAATCAATAACACTAGCCATCTGAAATCCCGTTCAACTCCCTCTGCAATACCGTTAATAATCATATCAGTTTGCAATTCAGTTACAATGTCAAGAGATGAGAGAAATAAAGGTGATAACTCAGGCATGACAAGTCTTCCCTGGTCAACGCATGGTTAACAAGACAATCTAACAAATGCTCTGCTGGGAAGCCAGTCACCCGTTTTCCCTAATACTATCCATTGGACTCTACAAGCTATTGGCCACCCTAAACTCATACTGAAGTCAATGGAAGTTTAAGGTCATTTTTGTAGTGCATAATACTAAAAAGAGCTCAAGGCCAGATTTTCAAGTGTTCACTGTCCACATTTGGGGCCAGATTTCCAAAGCAATGCCATACCCATTATGGCTACAATTTCAAATAAGCTCAACAACTAGCATGCCTCATTATTTAGGTACATGGGAACTGAGCTCTCCGGAAAATCTGGCTCTATTTCTGGGCCTTGAGTAATTCTGAAAATTCCAGCCATAACACTTTTACATTCGAAACTCTGTCCAAGAATTATCTAATAAATCCTCATGACATATCTGCAAGATATCTTGATAAGAATTATTTTCATGTGATGGAGGAGGAAACAGAAGCAGAAAGGTGACGAGATCAGCCGTAGGCTACACTGTGAGTCACTGAAAGAAGCAGAGGTACAAATCTAAGTTTTTATATTTGGCCAACAATGCTCTTCCTCCAAACAACGCTGCTTTCAAAGCAAAGGATGATATAGGGACTTCTATTCCTGTTCCATTACTAGGTTTTCTTTCTTCTAAGTCCTTAGTAAAAATACTAGTAATGGGTTCACGTCACAGACTTCAGCACTAGCTTGAGTTTTTGACACCTGAACATTTGGTCCTATTTCTAGACATGGTCCACAATGGTACAGGGCTTATGTTCTGACCTACTCTACAAATGAAACTGAAGTATGAGATCTAGTTACACCACTTACCCTGGTAAGTCTCCCCAAGATTGTCCAACCTTTAAGCACATTGGGGCGGGGAGGTGAAATCGAAAGAGATCCATTTTTTTCTGCCAGGGTGGGAGACAACCATGTCATAGCCAGTTCTCAACTAGTTAATTGTCGCACAGATGGGACCCTATCCTGAGCTTTTTACAGAAACATATACTTGCCTAAATTGGAGCCTGCATATTGATCCAGATAGTTCACAATGACTTTCAATGGGTGGTGAGAGTCTGATTCATACTATGCTTTTCTAGAGATTGGCTGCAGCACACGGATAGGCAGAACAGACAGAAAAATATTTACTAGCCTGATGGGGCTGCAAGGGGCAGACATTTTCTAGTGTGCTTACGGTCCATGAGCCAGTACTTAAATATAGCTCCCTCCATCTTTAAAACACATGTATCCTTATTAGCTCAAAAAGATGGGGGAATGTGTGTATTTTCCTTCCAGTTTCATTAGAGCTGAGGGAGAGGTTTATCACAGAGCATCCATTTTGAGTCTATGGCACTTCCCAGTATCTATTTTCTTAACGCATCTAGCAGGAATTTTATCCTTAGTGATCTATTTGGCTCACAGTTACTGTTTCAAAGGAAGCCACATATCCAAATGAAGGAAAAAAGCACTTTGCGTAGCAATATATATACAGGACAATAACATTGCCAGATGGTACAAAACTGAACAGAATTAATTTCACACATGATGTTTTCAAGGTGTTAGAACATGTTACAGCTTCCACTAATAAAATATCTCCCTTTCCCCTCCTCCTTTTAAGCTAAAAACGCTACATTCCCACTAGGCCCTATTTTACATTACATGTGTTTTCAATTCTGATAAGGGCAGCTGATTGCTTGCAAACCTAATTACAGTCAAATGAAAGTCTCTCAGAACCATCATTAGCAATTAGGACCTGCCAGATTTGCAGTGTATCATTTAGAGAGGTATAATTCAATTGCTCATTGAGAAATTGCAGGTGAAAGTGGTGATTATAAGGGGAAAAAGCCTGCGACACGTCACTGCAGGCAAATCTTCAGGAAAGTGGCAGCTTCTCTGAACAGTTGATCAATGAATGCAGGTGTTTGCTTCAGCACGCCACAAAGCACAGCTCAACACGCCGCTCGGAAAATGTTAGCTGCAGCCTGTCATCTCAGGCTTGGTTTAGCGAATGGTTCCGGAGCTCACATTGTGTAGATGTGCATGTGTTTTTAAAAAGGAAGCCGAAGGGTTTTTCCAGGAACTTTATTAAATCTGTGTGGATGTGCAATGCAGAACAATAGTTGCACGCAGCAATGCATAATTCATCATTGATTTGCACCGAATACCAACACCCACTTGATGCCCAATGTGCTCAATGATGTGTTGTTAGGCCCCAATGGTTGTCTGCATGCTTTTCGGCAGCTGGGTGCCTTCGCAGATGACATACTGGAACTGGGGACTGGGGGTAAGGGCAGCTGATATTTCTGTGACCTCCGCAAACGGTTCCCGATCACAAAAACTGCTCCTGCGCCAAGCACAGTTTGTCACGAATGGTCATTTCCAAAGGGAAGTTAGAATGGAGCTGAAATAATAGTGGAGTGTACGCACACATGGTATAATAAAAGATGATCCCTTTCAGAGAAGTAGTTCTCACCTGAGCAATAAAAGCCAAACAAACTACTCAACAGTGTCATGACGGCAGGCTGAGGAACAGAAAAATGCTGAATCCAGCAAGATATTCAGCCCGCTCAAGTAAGGCACCTACTCATACACAGAGGCTCTCCTATTAAGACTCTTTTCATACCACTACTACGTACAACTTGTTCTCAAACTTATAGACTATTCTTTCCAGTTTTCATCCCTCCCCTCCCCACAGATCCTTCTACATCATACCCCAAAACAGCACACTTCCCCTTCTACTCCTTTCTCTTCCCACATAATCCTGACCCTCTTCAAAGGGCGTCTTTAACGTTGAAAGAGGCGTAGTCTTCTTTGATCATCTCCTTCCATTTATATTATTACATTCACTGCGTGTGTACGCATCACTCACAGTTACCTATATGTGGTCTTCTCCCAGCCCTGACAAGTGTGTTTTAAGCATTGTAATCTAAATTTTCCACAACAAAAACCATGAAAAAGTAGATTTTCCAAATGGTTGAAATAAGAACAACATGCGAATGAAGCCTCCAGGCCTCACAGGAGCTATAGCATATAAAAAATAGCATGCAATAGATTTGATTTGATATGGACAATCTGCATTCTAGCAGTTAGAAAGCTTTAAGATTTTAATCTCAGCATCTACTGCCACTAAATAGTCGGACTCCCTTCATAGTCTCCTCTGTCTATGATTTCCTTTAGCTGTGAACATTTTACTTGATAAAAACAGGGAAAGGGCTTTAAAATAAACATTGTTGTTATATGTCGAAATTATTTTTAAAAATGAATTCTTCCAAGTCCAGTTAGAAACAATTCTACTCTCAAAGCTCTCGGGGATTGATTGTGCTGCCATTGAATCAAACGGCTAAGTCCCATTGATTTCAATAGGATGGGATCAGACCCCACTGGAGCAGAATTTGGCCTGAAATGTACATCCTTGTGCTGCAAAAATGCCTATTTCCCCACTTAAAGTATATTTCAAAATAATTCTCCTCTGACCTGCTTCTATTTTACAATGGTGTAAGTCTATTGATTTGAATGGAATTACTCCTGAATTACATCAGTTAAGTGGGAGGAGAATCTGGATTTCACTGTTGTACACACGACGTGCATGTGCAGATAGATGTGACATGCCCCATAATCTATACACACACATCCTTTTCCCTCTTGCTGACACAATCTCATTTTTAACATTAAATATTAAGCGGTTCTAGATGTTTACATACAAGCTTTTCTCTCAAAGCCCACCCACAATTTCATTTTCAATTAGCAGCTCTTGGAAAGGTGTAAGAAAAGCAGTTGCAAAGAGCACTTGGATGTCACTGAAAGACTGCACATCCAAACTGTAAATAGCACATTGTAAATCGCTTGTCACCGCTGTCAACTCACGCCAAAATCACACAGCGAGTGACAATCAAACCCATCTGCTTAGCTCCCCAACCAAAGCCATCAGCTACCACCCACCTCTTTCTCTATTACCTGTCACGTATAGCTTGTATAAGGATGTGCAAAGAGCATTAATAAGTACAAGCACAGATTAGAATGCATAGCATTGCAATGGTTATTTCATCTTCTGCAGCAGAGATCTGTTGGACTACTCAAGTGCGCAAGCACATCTACAGCAGTGGAAAAAATGCTGAACAATGTGGGAGAAGAAAGATGAAGTTGAGGAGATGGGAGTGGGAAGAGGGCCATAAAGACCAATCATCAAAATCTCTTGGATTTTTACTTTAGGATACTTGGATAACGGGTGCACCGGTTAAGAATGTACATGTTCTTGAAAAGAAAAAATACTTGATACTATCTAACAGATAGACAACAGAGTCTGACGAAGTGGGATTTTCTCCCACGAAAGCTCATGCGATAAATAAATCTGTTAGTCTTTAAAAGTGCCACAGGACTCTGTTGTCTTTCTACAATAGACTAACACGGCTACCCCTTTGGAATTTGTCTAACAGATAGTTATCTTTCCTCTCTTTCAGTGATCATTACAATGGTACAACATTTAGTGGCTTAATACACGGGAGTTTCTGAAGCACAAGCCCCAAACAGTTATATATTTACAGCTTTTAGGTACCTGCTTCAGTGGAACAAATAAAGAGTCCTGTGGCACTTTTAAAGACTAACAAATGTATTTGGTGCAAACTAAGTTCCCCGTCTTTAAAGCATCTGACGAAGTGGGATGTTCTCCCACAAAAGCTCATGCAATAAATAAATTTGTTAATCTTTAAAAGTGCCGCAAGACTGCTTTGTTTGTTTTGTTTTGCTGAACTAACTCACTCGGCTACCCCTCTGGACGTTGCTTCAGTGGAGTCTAAAGGGTCTCTTCTTCAATGTCTCTCCATTACTCTTTTTATTCATATTCCGTTCCTGCCCCTTCTTTTTCAGATTGCCCTGTTCTTAACTGTTTCCATGATCAATATTTGTATCCATTTTCTTACTTCAAAGCACTTGTATTTGAAATCACGTGGAAAGCTTAAAATACACACACAACCCACCAATAAATTTTAAGAAAATAAACCCTAAAGGGCTGGCAAAAATTATTCTGAGAAGTCTTATGTTGGCTTAATGCCAAGTCAAGTCTCCTTCAGGTATTTAATGTGCACTTATAAGAAGCTCACAAAGACAAGTCCTTTTGTTAGTAAAACAGGAGCCTTAACTAACCTACTTTTTCACATTTTCTATATTGTAATAGACCTGTAGGCAAGGTTTTCCTCCAAAAATTGTTAGCAATCCTCATGATAACTTAGTTGAACAAAATCTTTTTCATGAGAGAAGTTCATCTTGCTAATTCTGCGTGCGAAAGTTCCATTCAGCTGATAACATTTCACACAGACTAGGCTGTTCACTGTCACCGAACAATGAATACTGCCGGGTGCGCTATCCTTCCCAACAGGCCTGTTCTACAGCTAGAATTTCACTCCAACATGACAATGCAAACACCACCATCAAGACTGTATCGTTTTGCACCAGTGTAGTGCGCACATTGGTGACAATTCAGCATTTCTTGTTGAAGTGCAAGATAAATACATTTTAATTATGTGTGCCCACGCACCAAATAGCCCGAACAAGGCAGATCAGATTATCTTCTCACTACTATTCCCATATCCTTGCTTCCCTGAATTTTGAAGTCCGTGGACCCAATTTTCCTCTTGTTCTGATTGGATAGCAGTGTAATACTATTGACTCCAGTGAGTTACTTCTCATTCATCAGTGTCAATCAGTCTCTCCCAAAAACCAAGTAAGCCAACTGACTGCTGGAAAAAATGTAGAGTGTTGACTCTGCAAATAGGAATAAAGGAGTCTTTTTGTAAGGTGATGTGCGGAGGTAGGATGCTTCATTAGTGCAGAAAGGAGAACTAGTTTTTGAACCTTTCATTTGCTTAGTTTCTGCACTGTGCTTATTACTTACAGTGAAAAACAAAAAGGGAAGAAAAACTGCTTACCATAAATACTGTATTGAATGGCCCTGGGTATGTCTGAAAACAAAGCGTTGCCACCTTTCCAAAGAACTCTATTTTTTCAATTAAAATGTCAAAATCACTTGGATTGGTCAGCAGCTAAGCTACACATGAGTTATGTTCTTATCTAAGGGAATGTTCCTCGATCACATGCATTAATGGGTAGATACTTTATTCCTTCTCCATGTCTTATCCCTCTGAATTAAGCTCTGATTTACCAGCTAAAAATCAAACTATTTCCTATGACATCTGTCAGCTCAGTAGCTTCCGAGTCAGTATATATTTATTCTTGAAAAACTGAAACAACCTACAACCACATAAACAACATCAATCAGCAGCGAGGCTGACTCTTTCATTGCTTAAAGAGCCAAGTAGAAGGCTTGCATCTGACAGCATGCGATGACATGAGAATCCAATGGTGTAACAACTCAAGGTTTATGAAGGAAATGTACACAGTACACACGTAAAACAATTAGGTACTCTTAAAAGGAAATGGAGTCAGAAATTAGTGTGTAAACATGGAAAATGTTCCTTTTCCTTTTCAACCCTTTTACTGAAATGCATTTTTATTCCTCTGACTGATTTCTCAACTCGTCCCTGAACAGCTCTGCAGCTGTAGTAGAAACTGCCTACTCAATTTTGAGGCAGTAAGACCAGCTCCAAACAACTGCTGCATCCGCTTTGTTAAAGGCAACAGTTTACCACCTTTTAAAATAAAATAATAATTAAAAAAAAAAAAAAAGAAAGTGGTCTGGAGCACAACAGGCATTTTAAGCTGTCCTTGGAGCTCAACCTCTCTAACTACCTTGGATCTCAATATTTTAAATTTAAAAATAATACTGGCAACAAGGTAGAAATTTCCAGAGGGGTAGCCATGTTAGTCTGTTGTACAGCAAAAAACGAGAGTCCTGTGGCACCTTAAAGACTAACAGATTTCTTCAGGCAAAAGCTTTCGTGGGCTCCAACCCACTTCGTCAGACGCAAGATGCATTCTGTTAGTCTTTAAGGTGCCACAGGACAATCAATGTTGCTGTACACAGACTAACACGGCTACCCCTCTGGAAAAAAATTAACAGTTAGTTGTCATTACTGACACGTCTTTATTCTGAGTTTTCCTCAGCTCCATGCTGAAAAAAAACAGGAAGTTCTCCTTCACTCTTGCCTAGAGTCATTTTCACCTTCAAGTTCCTACTTCTGCAACATTTAGGCTGCATGCTCTGCAGAGAACGGCTTAGTCGTTGAGCAACTGTTTTCATGCGAATCAAAAACAGATGTGGAAAGAATTCTACTAATCTTAGGTAAAAGCTTTTTAAATCACATACAACTTTAAGATAAATTTCAACCTGTTTGGTCACTTAAGCCTGTCATTTTTCAGCTCTACAGCCAAATTAGCCTGTATAATATTTTTAAACACAATAGACAAAAGTCTCTGAAGGGTTAGCCTTCCATACTGAACCAATATAAATTTAAAAGGACAAGCCTTCCTTCCCACACTTTTGTGGAGGAGAACTATATATATTATAGACTGCGATTAATAAATCTGTTAGTCTTTAAAAGTGCCACAAGACTCTGTTGTCTTTCTACAATAGACTAACACGGCTACCCCTTTGGAATATATATATATTATATTAATCGTAAAAGCTTTTTCTAATATAAGGCTATTTTTCTGCAGTTTTAAACCTCCGTTCCCAATCACATCTGCCACTAGGGGCTTTCCTCCTTCCCTTTTCCTCCTCCCCCCGACTTTTTTCCTTTCCTTTTTTTAACAGGAGGAACAGACTTCTCTACAGATTCTTCAATTATGAGCCAGACTTGCCAGGCTCCTCTGCTGTAATCCTGGATGCTATGCACTCATTCATTTTCTCACCTGTGTGCCACAGTGTCTGCTGGAAGAGAATAGCAATGTGGAGAGGTGTGGGGTTCTTGCTGAGGGGAATGGTGATTAGTAACCCAAAAGAGTACACACTAGTAGCAAAGACACTCTACAAATGAGCTCCTTGTACAGTAATCAGTCTTTCACTTCCATTTGTCTTGATTAGCAGCTCCTCCCTCCACAATTACCTCACCTTGCCCTTGATATTCACAGTGAGTCTCGGGCTTCTATGTACAAAATCTAAAGTCAACAAAGCATATTCATAGCTCAAATGAATCCCGATTGCCACTGGCTTCTCTGCTGCTCTTCAAATACAGAGACTGCCTTCCCCTTCCCAGACTCTCAGCCTGCTCAAGGGAAGAACTTCCAGCCTTCACACACTTGGTAATTACCTATCACGTAGAGTCATTACACAGGTTTCTCTCTCTTGTATTTCTATCTAACATTCCCTCGGTTTACCCCTCCTCCTACCAGACAAGCTGGTTCTCATGTAACTGAAAACCCACCACCAGGTGGCCCAACCTTAAGACAATCGGAAAAGGGTTCAAACAAGCATAAGAAGTTCCCAGATGTAGCAAGGAAACACTATGTACTGTATATAAAGTGCAGGAATGCAACCCCTTCCCCCAACAAATAACTTGTCTCCCACCTGTCTGAGCCGCTTCAGTAATTTCTTCCTTTTCCCAAGGTGCTGGCAAAGATTGCGGTCATTTTCCCGGTCTGAGTTACACTGGTGACGGTTAAGTCTATGCTTTTTTGGATGGTACGACAGTCCATTGGTAAGTGCTTCACGTTTCTTCTTGGCCAGAGGAGTCTGATGCTTTTCCATGCGTTCCTGAGGCTTCAGGGCTATGTCCTTCTGCACAAGGGAGCGGGGTGGGGAAGGAAGAGACAAAAAACAGAATAAATCAGTTACAGCGCAGGTTGGGAAATGACACCTTTTAACGTCGACAACAAGCTTGTTGCACTGGTACAGCTCTATTTCAACTGAAAAACTGACGGATTCCCGGGATCTTTCTGTATGCAGTGCAGTTCAGAGAAGGTGTCACAAAGTAAGCAGTAAACCATGTTTATGGGTTCATGATCCACAAGCCAACCTTCACTGGTCCAAGTTCAAGGAGCAACTCAGAGGAGCCTCAGGATTGCTCTAAACTATACCAGGGGCAATGGCCTCCCACAGGTAGGGGTCACTGAGCGCTTCTGCTAAATCCCACAACCCTGGCCGTACGGGCATGGGGTCCTAACACAGGAGCAGCTACCCTGACCCTGACCAGTCAAGTTTTTATTTGTTGGGAATCTCCAGCTGGCAGGCCAAACTGACTTCCCGGATGCTTTGAATCTCCACAGAAGCACAAAGCGCCGTCAAGTGGTCCAATGGGTTCTCCCTCAACCAAAGAGATTTAGGTGTAGAATAAAATTATAAGGTTACTGGGATGGAGAGGTCAGATACATCAACTGTCATTGCTAAGTACAATGTTACATGACTCACTCATCACAGCACATACCCCCACCCAACCCCACTTCTTGGTTTGAGTTCATCAACCTATTCATCTACTGCATGTAAGCTGATGAAGTCAAAATTTGTTTAGAATGCTTAAACTAACAAAACACACAGCACTTTTTTTTTGACCCCATCTCTGGGCCTTCAAATGTCTTTCACCCCATTTATATTAAGGAAAAACAAGGGACGTGATCCAAAGGAACCTTTGCAATTAGTGGAGTGGGATTTGGGTCAGGCCTGCCTAAACAAACATACAGCATTGCTTGGTGAAGTTTACATCTAGGTCCCACGTCTGTAACTGAACCCCTTTTATCTCATTTGCACCATCAACTTGTGGCCAGAGAAACCCTCAAATCCTTGGTAATAGACTCATAGCCTCAAAGGTTAGAAGAGACCAGTATGATCATCTAGTCTGACCTCCTCAGGCCACAAAACCACACCCATCCACTCCTGCAATAAGTCTCTAACCTATGACTAAGTTATTTACCTCCTCAAATCATGAGATACAGAGAATCCACCAGAAAGTGACCCGTACTATAGAAGAAGGTGAAAGACCCCCAGAGCTCTAGCCAACCCGCCCTGGGGGGAAAATTGCTTCCCAATCCCAAATATGGCGATCAGTTAAACCCTGGGCATGTGGGCAAGTCTCACCAGCCAGTCACCCAAGAAAGAATTGTCTGTAATAACTCAGAACCCACCTCATCTACCCTCCCTTTTTAGGCCACTGGCATATCCACCACCAGTAATCACAAATCAATCAATCACCAAACTAAGCCGTCCCATCACACCATCCCCTCCATGAATTTATCAAGTTCAGTTTTGAAGGGAGTTATGTTTTTTGCCCCCACAGCTCCCCCTGGAAGGCTATTCCAGAACTTTACTCCTCTGGTAGTTAGAAACCTGCATCTAATTTCAAGCCTCAATTTCCTGATGGACAGTTTGTATCCATTTGTTCTTGCGTCCACACTGGCGCTGTACTCAAATAATTCAATATTGAGTAATATTCAAACTTGGATACAAATTTTGTGGCTCAAACCCATTATTAATTGTTTCCCTATAAACAGCCTCAATCTGATTTAGAACATATGAGCCTATTATTTATACATAGGCTTAGAAGGATCAAGATTTATTTTAATCATGAAATGTTGATATTAACCACATACAAATTGAACAAAAAATATTTCCAACCACAATCTAAATTTACAAACAGCCCAAGAAAGAAAAGTGATGTTTGTGAACTTCAGAGTTTAATTTGGATGTTGTTTACTTTGCATATTTTGACATGTGATGTTGATAATTTGTGTTTTATTCACTATAAATCTTTAACTTTTTCTATCTCAAGGTCTATTGTCATTAAATAATTTTTGTCCGGCTCATTATCTCACTCCCACATAATTATCCACAACTTTAAAAGTATAAGTAGATGAAAAATAATGCTTAAAATTGATATTATTCATCAAGGTGATAAAAAAATAAAAACGGAATTCTGCCAAGCCTATTTAGATGGCATAGCACTGTGAGCACACTCAGCTAACACACCAGGCTGATGGGATCTGGCACACCCACCAGAAAAGTCGCCAGATTTCCTAGCTCAAGGTCCCATGTAATCTGGTCCTGAAGCCTTCACACTTCAGTTTATTATACCCTCAACATTGCAACTGCCAATGCAGCAAGCTGGGAATCACAAAGACAGCGCATGACAAAGCTCTCTGGTGCCACTGGTCCCCTTGGAACACACAGATTCAGAACCACATTTTAAAAAAATAACCCTAGATGCTGCCAAAAATATTGTATAAGAAACCACGCAAATTTTCCTGATCTGGATCAGTGAAGGGAAGTCTTCCCAAATGCTCACTTCAACAAAAGCTGCTTCACGGAATGTGTACCTAAAACCCTCAAACCAGAGGCGGTCACTAGTCACCTTTGATATTGAAAAGAACAGGGAACATTTTACAGTCAGAGAGGATTCGGAGTAAGGACTCAGATTCTATTTCCAGGCCTGCCATTCACTTAAGACACTTTAGGCAAGTTCCTTAGTTTCCTGTGAAATGGGTAACAACAGATGGATAAAACTGAGGCGCAGAGAAAGTTACTAGCTTTAATCCATTTTTGTGAAAAGACTTTAAGATCAAGTCACTTTACACGAAGGAGGGATGAAGAAACTAAAGGACAGAGAGGTAAAGAACTTTGAGAAGTACCGAAGAAATGCATTTCATATAGACTTGGCAGAATTCAACTTTTTTTTTTTTTTTTTACACCATTTTGACAAATAATGTTTATTTTTAAGTCCTTGAAAATTTTCATCTATTTCAATTTTAAAAGTTGCAGGGAATTATAGGGGTCAGGCAATAATATAATGACAATAGATGTTCAGAATCAGAAAGTTAAAGAATTATACCTGTTAGTCCACAAATTGTCAACATCATGTTGAAACATACAAGGTGAATATCTTTAAATCAAAACCTAACAAGTTCTCAGGCAAAGTAAGACAAATGGTGCTTATCTGTAAATTTCAGTTACCAATGTTGCAAAGATTTTTTGTCAGTTTGCACCTCTATGATGAAATCAACATCTACCACTAAAATCTAATCCTTCCATGCCTAGATATATAGCAGCTAGGTAAACTACAATTACTATGGCAAACCCAAGCCAAGGAAGTTTAAAAATTTGGGTGCTCTGAAAGTCATTGTAGGTCCCCTGAACTGCTGACTCTTAATGGTTTTCAGATTCATGGCCACTTGGTCTAAGAACTTCAAATTGGTTTTCTTCTATTGACCTTACTGATAAATACGTTATTTTTAGTGTTTGGAGGGGGTTGGTGGATTGCTGGTTGAAGTGAAATCACATAGACATTTGTTTTTCACACTAATCAAACTGATGGATTCAGCTGTTTGTATAAAAACACACGTTACAGGCACGTTCCTGCTTTTATGCAAGTCGATGCCAAAATTCCCACAGACTTCAGTGGTTCAGATTTCAGACCCAATATGCATGTCTACACGGTAAAAAAATAAACACACACTCACACACGCACAAAACCGTCCACCAATTTGCAGCTGCAAGCCTCTGAGCGCAGGTCAGCTAACTAATGGGGGCTTGTGCTGTAGGGCGAACAATAGGAGTACAGATATTCGGGCCCAGGCTAGAGCCTGCACTCTGAAACCTGGCAAGGGGAGAGGATTTTAGAAACCCCAAGGTTCACCCTGAATGTCCACATCCTCCTCCTTTATCCAGACCAGTGGCTCCACATACCCTACTTTTGACTCATCTCATGGGCTCCTCCTTCCCCTATAAGGGCCTTTCTTCCCCCTGTTTCTTCTCTCTTCCATCCCACAGCGTGGCTGAGTCTCTGGGCAGGCATGTGGCCGAGCAAAGCTCTTTCCTGAAGTGAGGCAGTTCACAGCAGGGGAGGAGAAAGCACCGACAGAGGCTCAACCGTCTTCACACTTCGCACGTCTCCCATCATATCCAAAGCAGTCGGAAAACCACAGTTTTAGGAAGCACCGTCCCTGTTCTGGCTAAAAGTTGGGTGTGAGGGGGAAGTAGCTCTTCTGTACCTCCCCTAAAATTAAGCCGTTAGTGAAGGAAAGGAATGATTACTTCCCTGGAATGATTCACGTGTATGATGTCCAGCAGGTGCACGAATGATTGCAGGGCTGAGGCCTGAGTGCACAATCCTGCCGTCTTTATTTGCATGAAAAAAAATCAATGAGATCACCCCTGTGAGGAAGGGCTGGGGGCAAGGCCTGCCAAAACCCGGTCATCACGTCGCCATGGCAACTAGGGTTTATGGCCTGGCTCCAAGCTCCGCTGCAGAGGAGCGCCCTCTGGCGATCAAAAATAAAACTGCCGGTGCCTAGCTGGCAACCAGTTTTGTTGAGCCCTGGCTGTGGGACTAGACTATAAGAGAAGGTGATGGAAAGTCAGGTTAGGGACTACTTGGAGATGTTGGATGTGCACAAGTCTATGGGGCCGGATGAACTGCATCCGAGGGAGCTGAGGGAGTTGGCCGATGTGATTGCAGAGTTGCTGGCCATTATCTCCGACGACTCGTGGCAAACGGGGGAGCTGCCAGAGGATTGGAGAAAGGCAAATATAGTACCTATCTTCAAGGAAGGGAAAAAGGAGGCTCCAGGGAACTACAGACCGGTCAGCCTCATCTCAATCCCTGGAAAAATCATGGAGCAAGTCCTCAAAGAATCCAGGCTGAAACACTTGGAAGAAAACAGAGTGATCAGGAACAGTCAGCAAGGATTCACCGAGGGCAAATTGTGCCTGACCAACCTGATTGCCTTCTACAATGAGATGACTGATTTGTGGATGCAGGAATAGCCGTCAACATGATACACCTCGACTCTAGCAAAGCTTTTGAGCCGGTTCCCACAGCATTCTTGTCGGCAAGTTAAGGAAGTATGGGTTGGATGAGTGGACTGTAAGGTGGAGAGAAAACTGGCTAGATCATTGGGCTGAGTGGGTAGGAATCAATGGTGTGATGTCTAGTTGGCAACCAGTAACGAGTGGCGTGCCCCAGGAGACGGTCCTGGGGCTGTTTCGGTTCAACATCTTTATTAATGATCTGGATGATGGGATCGATTGCACGCTCAGTAAGTTCGCGGATGACACCAAGCTGGGGGGAACGGTAGATACTCTGGAGGGCAGGGACAGGATTCAGGGAGACTTAGACAAATTGGAACACTGGGCCAAAAGAAATCTCATGAGGTTCAACAAGGACAAGTGCAAAATCCTGCACTTAGGACAGAAAAATCCCATGTATTGCTACAAGCTGGGGACCGATCGGCCAAGTAGCAGCACAATAGAAAAGGACCTGGGGCTTATGGTGGACGGGAAGCTGGATATCAATCAACAGTGTGCTCTGTTGCCAAAAAGGCCAATGGCATATTGTGCTGCATCAGTAGGAGTGTTGCCGGCAGATCGAGGGTTGTGATAATTCCCCTCTATTTGGCACTGGTGAGGCCACATCTGGAATACTGTGTCCAGTTTTGGGCTCCCCACTCCAGAAAGGATGTGGACAAATTAGAAATGAGGGCAATGAAAATGATTAGGGAGCTGGGGCACAAGACTTATGAGGAGAGACTGAAGGAACTAGGCTTATTTAGTCTACAGAAGAGAAGACTGAGGGGGGATTTGATAGCAACCTTCAACTACTTGAAGGGGTACTCCAAAGAGGAGGAAGCTAGGCTGTTCTCAGTAGTAACAGAGGACAGAACAAGGAGCAATGGTTTCAAGTTGAGGCTGGGGAGGTCGAGGTTGGCTATTACGGAAAACTTTCTCACTAGGAGGGTGGTGAAGCATTGGAATGGGTTACCTAGGGAGGTGGTGGAATCTCCATCTTTGGAAACATTTAAGGTCTGGTTAGACAAAGCCCTGGCTGCGATGATTTAGTGGGAGTGGTCCTGCTTTTAGCAGGGGTTGGACTAGATGACCTCATGAGGTCCCTTCCAACCCTAAGATTCTATGATTCTAAGTATTTATTTTTTAAGATGCTGTACCAAGTACGGTAACAAGTTACATACAATAACTTCAGCATCTTGTCTCTCCTTCAAATCCCCATCTTAAAGGTCACGTAGCTAAGGCACTCCTTACAGTTTGAGAGCAGGGCTCAAAACGAATCCAAACCTGCACATATTTAAAGTCTGCTCATTGCTCATGGTACTAATTTAAGTCAAAATGACTTCAGAAATCTGGACTAAACAAATGCCCGGAGCTGAAAAGATGGAATAAATTAGATCCCGTAATCATGGTTGGGAAGAGGGGAAGGAAGGTGGTTGCTTCATGGGCTAAGGCCGACTTTGAGAAATGAGAAATGAAAGGATGTGTCAGTATTAATCAACGAGGCCAAGATCTGCTGTTGATTTTGAGGAGACTTTGACATGCCTAGACTTCCTGATTCCAATCTCCTTCCCCTCCCTAATAAGCAGAATGTTCACTGCAGTCTTTTACCTTTATCTTAACGCAAAGGTTTTAGATGATGCTCAGTTACTCATTGGTTCTATTAGAATTGATACTAGAATCAATCTGCCCCTTTCGAAGGCTTGGGTTAATGGCAAAGTTTATTAAACTGCACGCAGTCATTCAGAAAAGATCAATACAGACATGACTACGGAGCAACCAGAGGATTAAACATGAGATTTATCACAAAATTAAACTGAATTAAATGTTCCCTGATTCCACTTGAAATGCTGTCGATATTCTTAATTTATAATCTATGCTTTCTGTGTTTACTTAACAGGCAGAAGGGATGTCTGACTCGAGGAAATGACTAATGTAAAAACATAAGCTGTAAAGGTTTGCTGAAAGCATAGAACATTGTCTCCAAAATCATTTTGGAAGCATTTCACTTCATTGTCAGTAAGTAGCACATGGAGTGGTGAGGTGGATGTAAACTGCTGGTGTGTAGCAGGATTACAGACCCATTTTTACCGTTCTGTAACTATTATAGGCACTAAGGCATGTACTTCCACTGTTCCATGCAAAATAGATATTTGAAAGCTCAATACAATATAAAGCCATATAAATCGCTACATTTATGGGGCGGAGGGGTTGTCCTATTGAAGCCAACGGAGTTGAGACAATAAGCTTATTCTCAATCTTCTCTTATCTTCCTTCCTATCCTCCACCTGACTCCTCCATGGCCATCATTAAAATACAGTTCATGCTTCGGTTTACTCACACAGTGAATACCTCTCAATCCCAACGACTGTCCTCCCCAACAAAAACCCTGGGATTTCAGACACCCACTAGGTCACTGCTTAATTAGGCAACTAAAAAAGCCCTACAACTTTTTCCCCCCTCCCTCTCTCCTTTTGAAATCCACCTTTAGAGCTAAAATTTGAACATGCCATAGTGCTGCTGGCATAAGAACAAAAAGTGGGTCCAAAATAAAACTCCTGCAAGCTTTAGAGGGAAATTCAGATCCTATTTTTTTCAGTTTGAAACCACCTCTCCAATGATGGAAGGGTGGTACTCTGGAGTCTTGAATTTAGAACCTATGATTTAACTTCTAGCTCAGAACCTTGTTTCAGAACTTCTGGAGGTTCCTCCGGTTCTCGGTTGCACTTCTCCTTGAAGTACAATCATCCAAACTTGTATCTGGTTATAAAAAAAGAAATCAAGTCAAAAAACCCAAGACACCTGAAATGAAATCTGTCGTCAGTGGCTTGAGTACACACGCTCCCTCTGCTCCTCCTGGTTGCTCTGTTCCTGTGAAATAGAAAACCCTATATTTCAACCCCATGCTTCTGCAGAAGAATAGAATCAAGAGGTAGAAGAACACGGTGGGTTTTTCAAACCCAACTGCATCCTGGGCTTGTTATGAGAGACAGTCACCCAGAAGAGTTATTGCTATTTGCACGCCAGAAACTGTTGACTGTCAGCAGAAGAAAAATTATTTTAAAAAAATCAAAAAAATCAGTAGTTAAAATTTTACCCCTGATAAATTTTGACACCTTCTTCTTAAATTTCTGTTGCTATCCTAAAGCACTAACTATTCCAGTTCAGCTGAAGAGCGCCTACAAGAATCAGCACTGGTCAAGTTCAGCCAGCCAGCCTGGAGGCTTTAGTCTTCCCAGGTGGATATCACCAAAGTCAAAGCTTGAGACAAGAATAGACACTGCTTGTCACAAAATTCATCAAAAAGAAAAACCGAGGCTGTGGAAAGTGATAATTAGAAGTCGTGGCTCAGCTGCATCTTTTGCAGACCCTCAGAAAAAGATGTAACCAAGGAGACTCCTGCTTACAATAAGCAGAGATGGCCCCACTCCAGACAAAATGCTACTTGGTGCTCTGTGTCCCCAGACCTCTGCCGCAGCTCTCAGGCTGTTCACCATTACCGTTACGTGCACAACATTTGCCAGATGCTATAAGGAGCATTTGTAAGAGTTCCTGCCCAGAGACCTTACGAAGTTCACAGAGGACTCGCTGTGCTAAAAACTCCCTGTGAGAAAATGCATCTGTGTAGAGCTGTTCTCTAGTATGGATCCTTCACTCAGAGGGACTATTGTGTTAATCTGAACAATTGTAAACAGCAGCAGGAATTCGGATAAAGGTAAATTGGTTTTGCTCTGTTTTTATCTTTGTGTTTTTCTGAGGTGCAGCCACTAGATTCTCTCCTGCCAGCAAAGCTCAATAAACGAAAGAAAATACCTCAACATGCAAAGGAAAACATAATAACCCAACAAGAAATACATTTACGCCCCCCCCCCCCCCCCCCACACACACACAGAGAGAGAGAAATCGGCCTGGATTGAAGTTTAGCGGGTTTCTAAAAGGCTCTGTTATCCCCAAGGCACTTTGCAAAATGCCATCTGATAATCCAATCCCAGGCACTTTAGGTAAAATCTTATTTCTTTATGCCCTAAAAGAACAAGCAAAAGGAAGCCTTTGGAACCACTAATTTGCCAATAAACACTGACAGCCAATTTTGCTTCTGCTGCCTTTGAAAAACTGCCGCTTAAGCATTACCCTGCCCTCATTATCTTTTCACTTCTGAATAGAGCAGATATCAAGCAATGGGTGCCCTGAAATTAGCCCAGCATACAGCTCCCCCAATAAACAAATCATCAGAAACAAGATTAAACTGCTTCCTGAGCAGTTTCCACTCCAGAGATTGCTATCAGTTCTGTTGCGGAAGAAGGAAAATCTTCATAACTATCTAATAAACGGACCAAAAGAGCCAAATGAATAAGTCGGCTACTACGGTTAACCGGTGAAACCATAGTGAATAAACACAAGGGCTGTTCAATTTCACATCAGTACTGCCAGACAATGAAATCACCTGCTGAACGCCTCAACACAGCAGTAAAGCGGTGCGTTCCATGAGCTTCGAGATAGCATGTGTGTGGAAGGGAAGTAGAAATCCCACTAGGATCCTGCCCTATTGCACGGGAGCCCGTTTTTATCGTTTTGGCTCCATGTTTTAGAGAACATTCACACTCTAGCACATCACACAGATGGCATTAGTAATGCCGTGGCACCAGCAATCACTCCGTTCAACTGGCTCTGACACTAATCCAAAATAGCAGCTGTTTTGTCAGGAGGCCAAGGCCCAGGTTAGGAGCCGCTTGTGAAATCTGCCCAAAATGTCCAAGCCTGACAACTCCCTGCTGTCCTGACAATCTTCAGTGGGACCCCAATTTATCTCCATTTCAACACATTGCCATCCTGGTCTACTGTCACTTAGCAGCCTCCGATTGTGCTGCTGGTTAGCCCGAGGCCTTGATTCAGTCCAGCTGGGCCACCAGGAGAGGAACTTGCCCTTACAAGTTCTGAGTTCTCATCTGTTATATCAGCATAGAAGGGGGAGTACAAAGTGCATATAATGTGATTTTTTTAAAAAAAAAGTTTCATCATCCAACAGAGGATGAAGCCCATGGAAGGGAAGGAGAGAACCCATCTCTTACCTAAAAATAGGCTTGAGTTAGTACGCAGACAGACAACTGCAGTGCCGAGCCAAAAAATGATGTTGCCTCATGACTGTAAGCTAAAAAACCATGTTGCTCAATTACCCAACCAGTAGCTCCTTCAGCAGGGCCATCTCGCAGCACAGTCAGAAATCTTGGGCCCGTTTGTGAAACTCTTACTCACCTGTCATCCCCACGCAAGTCACAGAGACAACTCCCATGCCAAAACAGCCGAAGGTCTTAAATCAGTACAGAAAGTCACCTACTGAAACAGACTTGTGGCCTCATTAGTGCGGGTCTAATCTTCATTTCAGACATCAGAATCCCGAGTTTTAACCAGAGATCTGCCCCAGCCATCTACGCTTTGTGGCTGGTACCTGTGTCCTATGCTGCTGCTTTACTGCAAAAGGTGTGGGAGCTTGCATGAAAACAGGAGCACAGGAACTTTAGATGTGAACAGCCAACGTGGCCTGAACTGAATCGTTTCGCATTTCTGCTACATACCGAGCCCATCTGGGAACAGAGCCTTCATTTCAGTCATGTTAAACCACAATTAACCAAGAGTCCAGCTCACAGGAACTGGAAGCAAATCTTTCTGAGTTCTGGGCCCATGCTGTGGAATTTGCTCCTGTGTCTTATCGCTTGACCACCTTTCAGAGACATCCAACCCATCTTTTCACCTAGATTTTCCTCTGGCAACAGCCATGAAATCCCAAGCCTTTGCCAAGATGCAGGGCTTCATCTTTAGACTGTAGACTGCCCAGGAGGTCTGGTTCATTCAGAGGAAAGATGTTATTAGGGGTATACAGCTAAAACACAAGGTCCCAAATTACTGCTTAAAAAAAAAATTCCAGTAGCACCTAGAGGCCCCAGGTGTGCTACTCACGGCACATACATGCATACAGTGAAACAGTGCCTGCCTTGAGAATCTAAATAGACTTGAGAGACAACGAATGCAAGGAGGGAAGTGTGGTCACCCTCCTTTTACACATGAGGAGACAAAGAACTGTAAGATTAAAAAGAAACGTACCCATGGTCACACAAAGAGCCTGTGTCAGAGACAAAAACTGACTGCAGAACTCTCACCCAGAACCCCCAAACCATCCTGTCTTTCACATCCTTGACTATGGCCATGCAATGCAAAGTAAAACAACAAAGAGCTGAGAGTAAAGGTGGCTTCAAACCACATTTCTTCTCTCTTAGTTTTGACCCTGCTATTTTGCCTGGTAATTTTCCTCGCATAAATTTAATTTACACAGAGCTGCGGATCAGCAGAAATCAGGGAGGTTCCAGTGACGTCCCCTCTCGTCCCAGCCGCAATTCAAATGCCAGCCACGAAGTGCAGGAGGCACTTTGGGAGCCTGTTCACTGCTCAGCGATAATCTAAGCCAGAGAACTCCTCATGTGCTGAGTACGGTGGCTTTGCCAGGTTTGGGGCTGCCAGTCAATGGGGAAGCACCAAAGAGTCATGACGCAGCCCGGACTCTGCCTCCTAAAGGTGAGATTTTTTTAAAAATAGCACATCTTCTATTCCGGTTCCCCTAAGCTGCCATCACCACAATAATGCCTAGAAAAAAGCACAGGGGCCGGAATGTAATTTCTGTTCCTACGGACAAACGTGCACACCCATTGTAAGGGTGATTCGCACAGCCCCTCTGCTTCCAACACCTGGCTCACAAATGACTTGAAGACCCTCTGGTATAGCAGTCGCCAGCGCAGATTATTTACAGCACCTGTGTGAATCCCCCACTTTTATATAGTCCTTGGCAAGGGATAGCAGCCTCTGGGGGGTCTTTGCTCCCTCTGAGACACGTAGAGCCTCTTCATTACCCTGGGACCCCCCCTTTTCTTCCTCTGGGCAGCTAGAAGCCTGCTTCATCAGCCTGTCATTTGCCTCCTATCCACTAATGACGTACATGCAACCTCCCGGCCCAGTGAGGTGGACAGCTGTCTCCCACTCCTGAGTCAGGTCCAGGTCCTCCTAACAAGCTCTAATGCACCACATTTAGCTGGGGATGACATGACAGAGGGCTGGCTCGGGAGTTACCACCCAGCGCTCTCACACCCACACACTTGGTTCCCAGAGTGACGTGCAGTAGCCAGCACAGCATTAGAAATTCCCACCGCCACTGATGGAGTACGTTCAGAACAATACAGACTAATATCTTTAACAGCCAAGTGCAGGCTCTCCACTGAACCCTGTGGGATGGGAAGGAAGGAAGCACTGCCATCCGACCTCTGTCAGAAGGTGTTGCTATGCGCTCTCGGTTCTATTAATTTAATGGTCAAGGTAACAGATTTGTCAGTAATGGCGCAGATATTCCCTGGAAATGGCCGAGATCAAGCATCTCTGAAACCACATCTATTTAGCGAATAGATGGATACCTTAACTGAAGCTTGCAGCATCATTACGCATCTGTCGCTATGTCTTGTGCAATATATAATGGCGAGCAGTTGGCTTCTAGCACTTTATTGAGACAGGTAATGTGCATGGGTTTTTTTACTTTTTTAAAACACATGTAAAAATGATTTACATGTAAGAGGAGACCGATCATTGAAAACTGATGTTCCAGGTTGAAAAGAAAAACAGTAGGTCATTTTCTCCGGGCAATATCAGATTCAGGTTTTGTGGGCTTAAGTTGTAAAAGTCAGTGTGATTATTAATTCAGCAAACAAAACATGGGCCAGATTCTGTCTTCAGACTGATGCAAACCTTTCCTGTTGAACCCACTGGCGGTCCTACCTGCATCCGAGGGTCTGAGCTTCCCCCTGGACATGCATTATTGTTTTCTTTTTTCAGTAAAGTTTTCAAGTGATGGAAGACTGCATGGCTGACTTTTACAAGTTCTCAAGAATGAGCTAATTAAGAGTTCTCTGCTTCAGTCACCTTGAGCCTTCACGCATCCTTTTGAGCTAAGCGGCAGCAGCGGGCAGGCTAAGTTCGTGAGTCGGTTTCTACCCACGTTAACGGCCTTTGGATCAGGCCCTAGCAGACTCAGAAGTAGCTCTATCACAGCATGTGCTCAATGCTTGGCCGTGGTGACCAGCTAATTACAATTAGGCAATTTCAAATAAAGAGACCGAGATTAACATGGGCATCTGGTATGCCATCCTCACAATTAAGAATACATTCTTTCTGGGGCCAGAGGTAGCAGAGGACAGAAAGGAGTTGGAGAGGCCCAAAGAAAATCTAGCTAAACTGATGACAGGTATGAGGGAGAAGGTTGTCATACACGAGGAGATCTAAAAAAACACTCCAGGGGAAAAAAGAGCAAGCTGAAATACAAGAGAAAGGTATAGAACACAAGTGGGAATTTCTCCCACGAAAGGTCATGCAATAACTACATTTGTTAGTCCTTATAAGTTCCACCAGACTCCTTGTTTGTTTTAGCAAATGGTGAGAGATTCAGTCCTGCTTCCAGCGAACTCAGTACTCCAGAACCAGGCCCACAGAGAAAAATCAGATCCTATGACTGCGCCTCAGGATACAGGAAACTATAATGGAGCTAGAAAGGAAGCTTAGAGTCTTGCTCCAATTCATGCCAGCTGAAGATCTAGCCCAATAAAGGAATTACTTCTGGACGTAAACCAAAAATGTGGCACTCTGCTGGAGAACACTTGAGGTTAGTAAGTAACTACACAGTTTGTGATTGTTAGCATGGGCAGTTTTTCAACAAAGGACAACAGAACATTATTGATTACACATTCTTCAGTTCTGGGGCCACAAAAAGTAACCCTGCCGCCCATCTAATTACCATATTAAGTCTGTACATGACTATAGCTTATTAAAAAATGAACTGTCTGAGACAAGATTATCGGCACATGTTTCCACGATGGATCCTAAGTGTTTAGAAGAATACGTTTGAAAGTCTGGACCGCGGAACAACATCAAAGTTAAAAAGCTCCTGAACAAGGCATAATTGCTAAAGAAGAGGGTTTAGAGGGAGAGACTTCTTTTTTCAGTACACTCCCAGCTGAGCACAAGCACACAGAGTACCATTTGGGAGGCAACTTCATACGCTCTTAGTAGTAGATTAATGAGTGTAATTACCTAGCATTGTGGCTGTGAATGCTGCAAAAACTGTAATTTATCGGGTGCTGTAAAGTTCTAATGTGTTTTTATGTCCATAAGCTGCTTAACCATAATCTAATGCATTTGTACATCAACACCCTCCTAAGTGGCGCTCAGCTGAGCAGCAGGCACAAGTTCCTCTGCTTGTGTGCTCCTGCTTTACATCTTGACAGCGCAACTCATGTTGGGCATCTAAAGAGAAACAGCTGCTAAATTATACAACTAATACAGATACACCAACGAGAATTTTCAGCTTTATTAGTAGGAATAGCTTTTTGCCAGCAAAGGGTTGCAGACATCAAGACAGGTCCTTCTTGGACACAAGAGGAAAGTTATCTGAACAAACAGCATTATGCTATTTTCAGTGAGCATTCACAGTGAACTGACTCAGACCAAACCCTCACCTCTAACTTTTCAGCTGCTGTGCTCAGAGTGGTGCGCTGTGGTCCCTTGACATTTTCTCTGCTAACAGGAAGCTTGTGTTTTGTAGTCAGGACTCCAGATTTCTATTCTTGCTTTTGTCACTTGGGCAAATCATTTAACTTCTTTAGGCCTCCTCTTTGCTATCTGTAAAATGGGGCTAATATGTGACCTATTTCACAGGGATTACATGGGGCTTAATTAAAAGTTTGTTAAGTGCTTTGAGATCCTCCAAGGAAATGTGCTATATAAATGCCAAGTTCTATTACTGTTGCAATGTTTTTATTTCCAGCTCAGTTGCAATATGAATGTTGTGGATCTAAAAAGCAGCAGTCAACAGCTCTCCCAAGAACCAGTTTCCTAGCTAAAAGGCAAAGAGTCTACTAATAAAAACAGCACAATCATCTCTTTCTTTCCATCTTATAAGCAATCTAATGTAGCAAGCGTGAGTAAACATTTGAACACATGTAAAAATGATTATACAGAGGAAGCAGATCTTCAAGTATACCAGCCCTAAAAGCTATCATTCCAGCGCAGGAACACAACACCATTACATCACTACATTGCGCAATACTAAAAAACTCATTCAGGATAAATTAGTATCATAGCTAATAAATAATTAATGCTTTTTCTAGTTAAAAGTGTACCAGTTTGCAGAGATCACAGCATGAGTGATGTGATTTGGATTCAATTAAAAGCTCCCGCCTGTCTGAAGGAACATAGCGGTGTCCTCTTAGCGAGAGTGTTGTGGCTTTTTGTATTAAGAATATATGCTGGATTTTCGGTGAGCGTTTACTGTGATCCAGCAGTGGGAACGACATCTGTCTACATAACTGCTTGGAGGCTACAAGAAACAGCCTCAAACCCCCCTTCCATGTAAGAAAGAAAACTGGGTTTGTGACTCGAGCCTGTATGCTCAGAATCAGTTTGAACTAATTTATAACAGATCACTGCTTATTTACTCTTTCAGCTGTTTAGCTGCTTGTTCAAAATCCAGTACAATTCTGTAGCTTTACTAGAGATGATAAATTATTTCGTTAGACTGGGAGCTGTTCTCATCATTGTTATTTCTAAAGCACCTGTCAGAGGGGGCCTCAAATTCTGACTGCCCCCTCTGAGCACTGTCGTAATGTTAGTAACACCTCTGCCCCCAATGTGAAAAGAAAGATAGGGTTGCAAAGCCAAGCACTCAAAAGTGAGGAAATCTTAGGCTGTGGACTTCCATTGCAACCTAGTCAGTGTACATTATGATACAGCAGGGGTGGACAAAATTGGCTCACAGCCAGGCACCAGTAATTTTACCTTTGGTCGCCAGTGGGCACTCCTCCATTACATTTCTGCAGTGGAGCTAAGCAACAGGCTACTAAAACTGTTCGCCATGGCAACCAAAAACAGATTTGTTGAAGCCTGTGATACAGTCTTTAATTACATGGGGGTCTCACTCTTTTCTCTCAGCCACTGTGAACAATAGCGAACCACAGCAGTAACAGATTGCAAGACATGGGTAACAAAACGCAAATGGGCCAGAAAATTGTGCTCTCTCATATTTCATTACGCACAGAAAGTGAGTACATCTAAAAACAAAAATTCCATTCAGGAACTGTGGGCTGCTGGCCTTTTTCCTCAACTGAGGAAAGACCGACACCATACACAGAATCTGAATCAATCCTTTTTCCATAGGCCTTCAGTTTAATTTCAATTTCTTCAGCATAAGAATTTACAGGACAAACTCTACATCAGTTGCCCTTTCCCCCTCAATGCCAAAAGCTTCTGTGGGGGCCTATCCCCCACATGATTCATTCTGCGGGACCACATTCCCAAGAGACATGTCCTGCTCTGTGATCCCCCCAGAGGAGCCAGTCTGGTCCTGTTTATTTTGTTTATTTTAAGCCAAACTAGATACCAGGTAAATTCTGAAACAGCGCTGCATTGAAAAATTAGTGCTGTGATATGTGAGAACCTGAGACCAATAAAAAAATATCCTAATTAGATTACACTAGATGGGTAGCTAACAAATGGAATTTTTCAGTTTGCTTATTTTCAATGTACAACAGCATTATATGTAAAGCTCTAAATGGGTGAGGCTCTACAAATCAGTGAACAATTTTCATGAAAAATTATAAGAAAGGCACACACAGAGTTTTCTTCCATCTCTGGGTGGTAGCACACTTTTAACATGATTTTGTATACCATGGACTGTTTTCAGGATCCAGCAAGGTCACCCCTAACTATGCCACCTTTTTCAAAGCGTCTCACGAAGTGGGATTTTCTCCCACGAAAGCTCATGCGATAAACGAATGTGTTAGTCTTTAAAAGTGCCACAGGACTCCTGGCTTGTTTTACTCAACTAAACTAACACGGCTCCCCCTTGGGAACATATATCCCCTTAAACTATTTTTGTGCTATGTTAAGAGACATTGAGAAGAGGGAAATAACCAATGATCTTGGAAACTTTTTTAACAATGCCAAAGCCTAGCTCTTATATAGTGCTTTTCATTACTAGCTCTCCAACTCCTCTAACGAGACCAGGGTCGTCATCCCTATTCCACAAACTGAGATAAAGTGACTTGCCGAAGGTCTCCAAGTAGGCCAACTGGCGGAGCTGGGACTAGAATCCAGGTCTCTTGAATTCCAACCCTGCCACCCTAATAGCTCTGCATTCTTATAGCACCCTCTAACTGAGGATCTCAAACTGCTGTGCAAACGGATTAAGTCTCAAACCCCAGGTGGGTGAGAAGCATATTTCCCCCACTTTTATGACTCAAGTATCTAAAGTACACAGAGGTTAAAAGATTTTCCCAGGGCACAATGCGGCACACGCAGACCTATTGATTCACATTCCTGCACCTTAACACAAGCCCGTTCTTTTCTGCTCCTGTTGTCCCCTATACTATGGTGTTCATTCTTTCTTTCTTTATTTTCATGCTCTGGTCATCATGTCAAATAACTTACCATCATAGTGACCGTCTTGCAAACAGTAGTCCTGTCTACCTGCGTTTTCAGTTTCACGGATAAAAACAATCAATTTTTCAAAGCTATAATCCTTCTACATCAGATCAATTAGCCATCAATATTTGCTACTTTCACAACATTCATCTTCTAGAGAAAAGATCCCCCAGGGCCCATCTTTTCAGCTCCCTGCAAATGACTGAACCCATGCAACCATTTTCAAGGCAACCTGCATAATTACCATTCATGCTTGCATCCTATCAGAGTTGCTAAGAATACTGGCCCAATGCAATTTCTGCCAGATCCAACATTAAGATGACCATTGGCTTTCACAGCCATTGATCAGCCTGCCCACGAACAAGCAGCTGGTTTTAAATTTAAGCAAATAAGTATGTACGCACAAAGCAGGGTAGCGTAGCCTCTGTTGCCAGGGTGCCAGCATCCAACTCAAAGCCAAGAAACAATCCAAAGTTAGCGTGGGATGAAGGGGCTTAATGCTGCAAAGTACATAAAAGCTTGTCAGCCTCCTTGAGCTACCCTAACAGGCCGGTTCCAAAATTCAGTGACCTCAGTGCAAAGTCTCCCATTGATTTAAAGGTGTGCCAAATCTCCCAACCAGCCTGCGTGTGGAGCCGCTGATCCTGTGTACTTCTTACCTAGCATTATTTAGAACAGCATTTTGTTAAAATTATTTTAGAAGCCACTTTACAGTATTTCATTGTTTTAGCTTGCTAGTGTTAAATGGGGAGCAAATTCTACTGCTCTGCTTTAAATTGTCATGATTGATGAAACCCAGCTTCATATTTTTTTCCCCAAGCGCAATTTCTCCAGAGGCAAAATCTTCCCCTGCAAAACAAATAAGCATTTGCATCTCCAAACCAACTGCAGGCCCAAAAAGGTGAAGAAAATATTTTTTGACGGTAGTTTCCCCTTGCAAAAGGGAGCTTGCCCTTTTGAGAATTTGGACCAAACACCTTTGTAACTGAGCACTACAAAATCACCATGTTTTTTTCCTTATACAAAGTTTAAAGAGCTATTTTACTATACAAATCGACCGACAGCTTATTACATTAATATTATCTATCTTTCCTGATTTTATTTTTAAATTGTAACAGAGAGAGAAATGGCTTGCCATCTTTGAGATGCATTTCTCATCCCTTCACCAGCTGATTGTTTTCAGAATAGAAATGTTGGCATGAGTCTATATCCTACAAAACAGACTGCCTGACTGTAATGATGATATACCTATGTGACTGTACCAGGCCACCTGTTCTCAGCCTCCCAGGAAGCTTTACAAATAAATATAAAGCTTCCAATATTTTCTCCACATAAACTGTAGACCATCCATCAGGTTGTTTACATCACACTGAGATATGTGCGCCTTTATCATTAGAAGGGCTGTCTACAGAAATGGAACAAACACAATGGCATAATAAATCTCTCCGTTTAAAAAGGCTCTACAGTTGCCATTCTTTTCGGGAATGGGAAACCCACCCATCAGCATCCCACGCTGTGCCCGTTAAAGGACATAAGGCCACAGAAAAAGATCAGAGATGCACAAGGTTTCTAAAATCCATCCCAGATACTCAAAGAACTTGATAGGACCCATGGAGGTGGTGCTTTATCTGGTTGCAAAGGTGGCATTCCATTGACACCCTCCTCTTGAGATTGAGCGCTAGCAGCAACGTCCCAAACCACCTCTAGGTCCTTTCTGTTACACTCAGCCGGGTCTACACACTGTTCTTAGGAGAATGAGTAACCAGAGCGTAGAAATCTTGGTTTCCAGATTTTTGTTCCCTATTTGAAGGAACTCAACATACCTGCCACCACATTTGTTCAGTTTTTACATGTGTGCACTCAGTAGGACATTTGTCTTTTCTAGCTGGCATGTCACGTTGTCAAACAGCACCTGCAATCCCTTTCTCTCCAAGGTTTGGTATCTCAGAGGTTCTGCCCAACATACTCTGCCCAACTCTGAAGAACTATCATTAGTTTCCCTGTTTTATTTTAACCCCCTCAGGGAAGATGACCTCAGCTGCAAAATCCCTGAAATGTGTCTGCTAGAAGGGGGGAAACCTTTGTCTCCTGTGCCATAGCAAGAATCTGCAGCATTCTTATCATGGAATTGGGTTACCTAGGGAAGTGGTGGAACCTCCATCCTTGGAGGTCTTCAAGTCCCAGCTTGACAAAGCCCTGGTTGGGATTGTTTAGTTGCGGTTGGATCCTGCTGTGAGCAGGAGTTTAGACTAGATGGCCTCCCAATGTCCCTTCCAACCCTCATCTTCCCTGATTCTATGAAACCCCTGTATTAAGCCATAAGCCACTGCACATTCTGCAGTGTACAGGACACAGGACAGTGGAGACTAAATCCACACCAGGTTAAGAGCCGAGCGGTTTAACCCTCTTCATTAGTAGCCTTACAAAAATTCAATATTTAAAAAAAAAAATGTTGATGGGTAACACCAGTGTTTATTTATAAGCATTTTATATTGTTACTGACTTAAATTTTCATGGTGGGGGAACTAATGGCAGGAGTCAGACAATGGGGAGGTCAGGCAACAGCTACTTAATGACAGCAGACATTGAGATTAAAATAGTTAAAGCTTTATGACTGTTGAAACACAAATTGTCAACCTCAAATCCAACTATGCAAAGTCACCTTTAAATCAACAAGAAGTCCTAAAAGCACTATTTTTCTCACTCTGCTTATGCACGAATTTCAAATCGCCACCAATGGAAATATTTTTTCCATTGATGCGTGTGTGCAATAAATGTTTACGACATTTACCAATAAAAAACAAATCCTTACAAACTTCAGAGCCTTGAGTCAAAGTAACCAAAAGGAAAGAATTAAAACAGCAACAAGAAAAAACAAAAAACACAACACAACCAGTCTCCAGGGTCTAGCTCAGGCTAACCTGGGCCCTGCAAACCAGCCTGGAACCCAGTCCCCATCTTTTACTCAGCTGTGTTTTCCAGTTTTTATAAGGCAGTTCCATGGGAAAGGCGCTCCTTCTTTGCACCCAGGCGATCTTGGTGGAAAGGTTCAGACTGAGCCTAAGGGGATAATACACTCTGCCAGAGTGCCATAATTAAAAAGTGGTCATGCTTAAGAGATAGAGACTCATAACTATATTTATTGCATAGCCCTCATTCTGATTTTCTTCAAAGGAATGTGGAAGGGCTAGAAAGGATGTAGAGCATCAGAAAAAAGAATTACAAATCCCTCCAAAAGTTGTACAAAGGGATAGTCAGGCCTGGGGGAACCAAAGGGATGAAGGTACCACATTCTTCAGTTGTACCAGTTCTAAGACTCTCTCTCAAACTAAACAGTAGAGGTATCACAGAGGCTGGATCAAATATTCATGCCTAACTTTAAATGAGGCACTTTAAGGGTGTCAGATGAAGGTACATTAGACCCGTTGAAGGAATTTGCTGCCAGAGGAGTTCCTGTGGGGGGCACTCAGATGAAATCAAAGACAAACAGAACAGAAAAACAGGTTCCATATGGTCTCCCCTCCACTGAGCACTTAACTCTGCAACAACAGCTGTATTTTGAAGCCTGAGACCGCAAAGTCTTAATGCTTCAGTGCAAAGCTTCCAATACCTGAATTCCATCATAGGAGAATGTCTGTTCTTGTTTTTGCCATTCAGTATGTATATACACAAATATTGACTGTCACTGAAAGTGAACATAAACTACTTCCGGGCATTATTGTGAGTTTCAAATATAACATATCAACTGCTCAGCTGCCTGAAAGGGCAGTTGCAAGATCACTCTGTGGACCAAAAAAAATTCAGATGTGTTCATAAAGCTTCGTATATTGGAGACTTCAGACAGTGTGCCACATGTCAAGGGATAGGAAAGGAATAAAGTGGACAGGAGAGACCTTTGAATGTTGGGAAGGTATGCTTCCCAATTTCAAATTCTTTCGCCTGTCAAAAGCATGGTGTCTCCTTTTCTCCTGTGCAGAGAAAGAATTAATGTCCCAGTAGATTCAAAGCATCTTTTTTTGTTCCTCTCTCAAATTTGTTACAATGGGGCTGGTAAGTCCCAACATCACAAGTGTCAAAGAAATTCAAGCCAACCATGAGGATGATGCTTTATGTGCAAATGTATTTCCTTGTCTTACATATATCAACAGTACCTCCTTCTACTGATGCAGATATTATGTGTGCGCCCGTGCGTGTGCACGTGAGTATGTTGGAGAAAGCGTGCGCGAGTGAGTGACAGAGAAAACAGAGGCAATGGGGGAAACTGATAATTTCCATAAGTGGTGAATCAACAGATGGTCAAACTGTATTTTCCGCATCATTTATTATTTAAAGGTAAATGAAAAAATTAGTCTGCTAGCACTGGGAAAGTAATTTTTAATCAGATATAACAAAGCACTTGCCTGTTAAGTGTTGCATTTGCAGAAATACAGGCACAGCTCAGTTTTCCATTTACAGGAAAATATGGAACTCGGTTTTACTAGATTTTGTTCAGATCATTTTATCAAGTTCTCAGCTAAGAGAAATACACTTTATAAAAAAGTCCCTCTGTTTAAAAGTTGTCCACTGTCATACAAAGTTATAAATTGCTTCTCTTTGATCTACAGTGCTGAGATATTTTTGTGGCATCAACGTTTTCCTTTCGGGCCTCTCAGTTCTTTCTTGGTTTCAGCTGATAACTGCTCATTTTTGCGCCCTTTAAATGATTAAAAAGATTCAAGCTCGTTTTTAAAAAAATCTTCTGGACTAGTGTGTCTTTTCTGATGTGCTTTTGCAGTCTGCAACCAATCAGATCAACTCCTCGTTTCCTTCTTGAGATGAATTACCACGCTCTTATATGGCAGCACAGCAGACCATTATATATTCCTGTATTGAAAACCATACTGTGACCGACCCTATACAGGTACCCCGTTTCACTTCCTCGCTCCATTTAACCCCATGAAATGCAGAGCGCTTTACAATACCATGGTGATTGCAAGGTACTATGAACATGGGAACTGGAAACGTGTAAAAATACAGCATTAGAGAACTCCTTTAAGTTGAGCCCTACGTTTTGTGCACCATCTGGTTAAAAAAAAGTTTCTCAGCAATCAAGCATTTATAGCTGGACTCTAACTCTAGAAGACTCCATTTATAAACCCCTGCCGAGGCATATTCAGTTCCTAAAAGGGCTGAGTGTGAAAGGCAGCATTCAAAATATGCAATTTCAAACACAAACATAATTAGACACAAGTCATAAGTCTTTCAGTTCATTCACGTTCACAAACCTTAAGAATGAAAAACAGACAGAGGCAGTTAAATGAACTTCTCACACACCCAATGGGATATTCGAGATATCAGAGTCAAACTGTTACACACTGTGTACAGAAAAACTAACAGCAGTTACATTACTAAAGAGAACACTACGAGAAATATCATAATTCCTTTCTTTTTGTTTTAACACTGCATCTTAATTTTAAATACCATACGTCTGGTGGCTGTGGAAATGTCTATTCTTTTTAACAGAATTGTATCTTAGCACACTATTGGCATCATTTCAGCCAGCTTCATACAGGATGGAGCCAAGACCTCTGATACAATTTTAGGAATCATCAACTACTCAGTACATTGAATTCTCCATCTCCCTCCCCCATTTACTCTTTTTTAAAAAGCTGCTTTGTTTTTCATTTATGGATGGATTCCTCTCCTCTTTACTTCTCGTTACTCTCCTCTCGGCTGTGTTGCTGGTTACTAAGAGCCCGTTATATAAAAGGATTGAGACCTGATGGTGAGGAATATAAATTATAAACTTGGATTCTTGTAACTGTGATGATCAGAAGTATTTTCATATCACAGATGAAACCCTTAAACTTCTTTCCCAGTATCTCTGTGTCTATGCTAAGATGGATTGTCTGATCCAAAGATCTGTTCAGGAGTCTGGATGTGCTTAGAACATTACATTTCACCTGTTCTTCACCTTCAGTTCAGCATTCACCACTGAACATCAATAATGCCATGACGCATCTCTTGGAGCGTGTCCCATGGCAGTGTTGAGACAGTTGGTCAGGATTCACATAAACTAAATCCATCATACCAGTGCCATCTGGTTCTCCAAGTGCAGTCTGCGGACAGCTCTTGGACAGCCCCTCAAGGTGGTCTACAATTTGTCTGTAGACTATTTGTTCGATAAGAATATGGGATATCTTCAGCACAAGAAGGGTAAGCAAGGCCTAGCCAATAGGGCAATCTGTCCCCCTCTTATAACGGGTAGGCCCACTAGAGCTATCTACAGGCTTCGCTAAGAGAGCCGCGCCTGTTAGCACAAGCAGTGGAGGTTCATGCATGAAGATTTAGAGATCTCGGTCCGATCCTTTCTGCAGGATGCTCCACCAAGTGGGGCTGGCATAATACAAGCATGATCCTATGCCACTTGTGCTGGAGAAGTACCTTCCCAACCTGACAATCCTGTCACATTTTTATCCTCTTAGGACGATCAGCCACTGGAGATGGGCATGGCCTATAGCTGTACAATGAAAGAGTGTGAGAACCGAGTAGTGAGGCACTGTCTAGTAGAGATCTGATAGGTCTATACACAGACTGTCACCTAGAAAGCTATCTGAAGAATGAAAAGGCTGGGGCACCATTGTGTTAGAAGCAGCAACGCAGTCAAGGGTCAGTGTCTCTACCCACTTCATTTGGGGAATATGGCATTTAGTTTGTGTGTCCCACTTTTTTTTTTAAGCCACACATTACCACACCGGGCAGAAGACTGTGTTAACTCTGCGCCGGTTCTGTTTGGAGAAGCTTTGCCCATCACAATGCGGAAGGGCCATGTAAAAGCACTTTGTCAATTTGAAAGAGGCACCTACTGTAAATGTCAGGAGTTCTTTTAAAGGTTAAGTAAGCATCTTGAGAAAGGCCTCCCTGCTCTTGTATGTTTTCTCCTAATGTACGCTGATAAAGGATTACTAAAAAAAAGCTGGCAAGGAGATAGAAGGCTTGCAGGTTGATGCTGAACAATTGAAATTGTCTGTTCCCAGTGTACAGTAGTAAATTACCAATGGCAGATTTAATGTTGTTAATTATCAGAGCAAAGTACTAAAGATTATTTTCTTTTGCCTAATTAATTACCTCATCTAGAGCAGAGTGTTAATTCAGATAAACGACTCCTCCTTAATACTGAAGTTGTCCTTGGACTACTTTCTGAAACACTTGCCCTTAAGGTATGAATTAGCAAGAACTATCAGGATCCAGAAAGATTAAGCAAGGACCTTGGCTCTGAACCCCTAGAAAGTTCAGTGACAGACCACAGCCTTTGTTGATTTCATTTGATCAGCCCTAGGATGGAACAAACTAGCTATAGGCAGAAAGAAGTGCCTTAAAAAGGCAGCATTAGTTGAGCAGTGGTCTTGAGCGCCAAGAAAAAGGTCAATGTGGAATTGTCTTTGGAATCTTCCCTACTCTCCCCAGAACGGCTTAAAATCTGCTGGCTAAATAGCCACCCTCCTAGGAGATGGAGCACCGCCTGTTAGAGAAAGAGCTCTGCCTGCTACTCAGCTGACAGACAGAAGACAAGAGAATTCCCATCAGTAGGAGACAGAGAAAAAGAAGATACTTACCAATAATGGGCCTTGGTGCTCAGCTGTGAGGGGAATGGAAAGAGTGAGTAAAGTTATTTAGACAGGATGTGCAGAGTTTGGGATGGGAGCAAGAAAACATGAGAGATCAGAGGAACACCATTGGCCACAGGAAGAAAAAGGAGCCAGAGAGAGGCAGATTTCCCAGATGCAAGTGAGAAAGATGAAAGAATAAGGGCTGAAGGGGAAGTGGGAATGGGAGGGAGAATCACCCAAAAAGGCTCCCGAAGAAATTTTAAAGAGAAGGAAAAGTTTGGAGAAGGGAAGTAAAAGAGAAGGAGAAACAAGATTAAAGCCAAAGGAGATATCAATATTCAGGCTTTTTTTATAGGACGTTAACAGAAATTTTTACATGAAAAGCACAACCCTGGTTGCCACCAAAGTGTAATCAGCACTCAAATGTAATCAGTATACAGGAGTTTAATGAGAATACAGGGCCCTTCCAATAGCTTTTCACCTTTGGAGAGAGTGTAAGTAACACTAGCTGCCTTCTGTGAATCCATTTGTCCACTTCACAAATCTACTAACCCATTGGGCCTACTTGGCAGCTGCTCTTCCTACACTATTTCCAGGCCTACACTGATGGAGGTCACCATCACGTCAATTTTTCTGGACCAACTAAGCAGTCATTTTAAACACGCTCAGTTGATTCAGAAATCGACTTTATAAAACCACTCAATCAAGAGGCGTAGTGTTGCGTCGACAGGAATGCATCCCGCTTTGGCGCAGCACTGTGAAGACGCCATGCTAAAGGGACGTTAGGAAGTTGGTGGGAGTTATGCAAGCTACTCTGCGTAGCTTACGGAGAAGTTCCAAAGGGGGAGGCATGTTAGTCTGGTTCAGCAAAACAAACAAGGAGACCAGAGGCACTTTTAAAGACTAACAAATATATTTATCACATGCGCTTTCATGGGCAGAATACCACTTCTTCAGATGCATGAAATGGAGACTCGCCTTTCATACTGTACTTACATTTCATCCCCTCAAACTGTCTAGCCTTTGGAATGACCAAAGAAGAGTCTGTATTCCACAGCCACACTGGTAACATGACAAACATCCAAATACAATGATTTCTGTGGATTCCAAACTCTACTGTCAAAACAAGATGACGAGCAACAGAAGAAAAAGTGCAGTAACATACTCAAATAAGAGTAAAACCAATCCAGACGGTCCATATTCAATCTCTCTCTCTGCTTAGTTTTCACAGGACATAGAATATTTTTCACATCTTCTGTCCAGCAACACTGCACTAGGATGTGGTATGTTTATCCTTAAACTGTCATCTGAAAGCAATTTTGTTCAATTAAAGATCAGAATTAAATTTTAGCCAGAGTAGTGCTTCTGTGCAGCGGAAACGGCTGTTTTTAAACAGGCATACAAACGTCATCCTGCCAAGTGGGCATTTAAACAAAACAAGTCAATAGAAGTGTTGTTTCCATGGTTCTGGTAACAAAAGGGCCAGTTAACCCATGTGTCGGAAGAGGACAACAGAAATACCTTTTTACTTCACAAGGATGTTGGGAAGGTTTACTACGGCTAGATTGTGATTACTTCTAACATGGCCATGGGGCGGGAGGGATGAGGCAGCCTTCATCAGTAAAACTATCTATTCACCAGGGGCTGGAAGGGAGGTACTTACCTCAAGATAGGTACCTTGATGTAAAATCCTAGTGGGAACAAGGCAAAGGTAGTTTTCTACCTCAGTGAAGGGGGTAGACGGAGGACCTCCATAAAACTACATCAAAGAAAGAGCAATCCATGCCTCATCTCCACTAATGAGATAGCTATCTTACAGTAAAAAGCACCCCGTTTGCTTTAAGTGAAGACACTTTAGCTCCACCTGAGATGCTGCTCCACTCCCCCCACATCAACGCCATGAGCAAGTGGCCAGAAAGGCGTGAAGAGGGTAAATGGAGCTGGTCTCATGCTGAACAGTAGAGTTGTCTGGGTGCATGGGATGGTGTCTGCTGTTCTCCACGAAGGGATTTTGCAAATTACTCCCTGTCTGGCACAATGGGAGGAACCAGATCAGTAACGGGATGTGTCTGAAGCAAAATATGCTGTGTCTGTGCCCCATGCCAGAGTTATTCCAAAAGACACCGTCAACTTAGACATCAACGTGAAAAAGCCAAGCACTACCTAACCTCTATATATTTGTATTATTGAAAGGGATTATGTCCTCCTGGGAGTTTAGTTTACTATCTGGCATAATAAATGAAAAATACCATGGACGTGCATTTGCGTCTACTGCCTTTGAGTGATGGGAAAAGAATTTTTACAAAAACAAGTAAATTTAGTCGGCGTGAGAGTGGTTACATGTGATATCCAACAGTCAGCTAAAAGCACCTGATACGCAAAATGGCATCTTTTCAAGGTCATTCTATTTCCAAAATACAAATCCAATGATATTTTTAAAACAATCAAATCCACTAGTGTCTGGGGACTGGAACAGTGGCAGTATTGCTAAGTAAAGAAAGGCATTCTTCTATGTAATAAGACGTTCTCCTCATATATATCTATTTGCTACTATGGGGTTATTGTTGCATTATTGTTCAAAAGAAGGCTAATAAAATTCCTTGAGTAAAATCAGCACCATTACCACTGTTGTCATCAAAAGGGTTGTCTGTATTTGTGTAATAAACCCTGTTGTACAGGGACAGAGAACCAGAATATAAAAATTTGCTCAGGCTGAATTATGCAGGCAAAGAACCCAGACTTAAACCATTAATTGTTCTTTGGGTATATTATTGATTAGGCTTTTTTAAAAGTTTTAGTTATATTTGTGGTTCAAGCCTCAGCGCACTCCAGGTTTCGAGAGCCATGAAAGTAAAACGTTCTTTTTCACGACAGTTTTCAAAACTAAAGCATATGGTAGATATTCAAATTATAGAAGGAATCAGAAGAAAGAAAAGGTTGTGACAACTGGAGGCATTTTTCTGGCCCAGTAACTCAAAACACTGCTAGGCTTTTAGAAAGGTCAGTTGAGTCAACGGTAAGTAAGGGTCGCACATTTATACTCTGCTTATTTCTTATTTTCTTTAATTATTGGTATTACAGCAGGACCCAACTGATATCAAGGTCCTATAGGTGCTATATACTCTTGTGGTTTGATCCTTTGCCCACTAAAATCTATGGTGCAGGATCATGCCCTTTTTAAGGGGAAGCTCTTAACTTGAAGAATTCACAACCTAAAGCAACAAGATATACAAAGAGTGTATTGGGAGAATGTTGATCCCCATTTCACAGATGAGGAACTGAACTCATCTCAGGTCCTATGCAGGTTCAACCACAAAACCAGACTTCTGCCACCACATAACTTTTTTTTTTTTTTTTAGATTCCCCTTTTCAGATAAAAACAACATACAAATGTGCTGCATTCTGGTGCAATGGTTAGAGCAATGGATGGGGAATCACAGCTATCCAAGTTCTTCCATCAATTTGGGGGCTTCTCTATCCAAGTAAAGGGATTTAAGAGACTCAGCTGACAGGTGTGATGTACAATAATGGCTTAGTTTGAATAGTCGGCTGAGCACTCTCAACTGAAGCTACAGGTGCTCAGTGTCTCTGAAAATCAGGACTCAAGACCCAAGTATACCCATTACTCTAGAATGGTACCACATTAAAGATTTCACTGTTAATAGTTGAGTGAGTCAATGGGACCTTTAACATTGCTCTTGTTATCCTGAGAGCATTTGTGTTTCATACCCCTGCAGTATTTTCTGAAATTAAAGATGATTTTTTTCCGCTTTCCCTATAAGCCACCTAATTGAGCCATCTCGGAGCACATCTGGACCACTAGTTAGAACATGAACACTAGTGAGGTAACTTACTTGCCTCTTTCAGGAGAGAGGGCACTGGTTTGTTGATCTCATTATGCACACTACCCCCCCAACACACACACACAACCTACATAAGCCAACAGAAGCCTCAGTTAATGTTGGAGACATGGCACAAAACACCAGGCAAATAAATAAATGAACCTTTTAATGTTATTTGAATGTACTACTGTTTGTTTTCTCTAATGCATTTAATTTTTTTAATTGTTATTTATTCCATTCTCCAGACAAGGTTTGCTTTTAGGTGAAGAACATGCATTCCATTTTAATCACACAACTGGGGTAGTAAACTCCTAAATCTAGTTTACTTCTTTTGAAAGCATGTAATCCCTCGCATTAACTACCAATTTATCACACCCCTGCCAGCTCTCTAACTCCAGCACTTACCTGCTGGTAACACCCAAAATCCACATATTTTGAAAGAACCACCAGAGGCCGGGGAACTATGAAGACCCTATGTCTCTTCATCAGCTACTGAGGATTCTTGGCCTCCACTGAGAGCATGTCTCTTCTGCACTCCCAGAGGAACTAAATGATCTCTTCTGTTTTCTCCTCCTTACTTGATCTCTCTGACTTAACAGTGAACTTTCATTATAGAGCTTCCAGATTTGGCTTTCAACCATTAATTCTCCTTGGATCCAGGCATGGGAACCTGTCCCCTTTCATATAGGAGCCCAGAATATTTATCCACAAAAACTTTACCAAGCACTAATGAATGGAAGGGACAAGGTAATACCGTGTGACAGCCACAGAGGAGTACTGAATTCTCCATCCATTCAGGAATTCTTTTCCATCGTGTATTTTTGCTCTGACATACAGTAAATCATTTAGATGCACACAGTGTCCCCATTTCACTCATCACAAGGAAGGAAAAGGCAAATAAAGCTTGTACGCTGTAGGTAGTGAGAAAAGCTTCATCTTGACACCAACTGAGAAGAGCGTGACAAGGCGGTCTCAGCAGAAGTCCTTTGTAGGAGAAGATGAATAGCAGGCAAAGAAATTCTGAAGTGGACACAGACTCTGTAGTAGAGAGTTCATAACAAACACTTTCTCCCTTTGCATTATTAAGATGGAATGTAATGATTTGATTATTAAAGATCTTCTTTTCAGTCTCACGTCACTCACAGTCTTCATTACTACACAGGGCTGTTAATTACACTACAGATTCATCACCCTGTTCCTCAAAGAGAAGAGAAGCCCAAACAGCACACCTGACACTCAAGCAGAGAACAACTGAAGGCATTGGAGACATTACTCCGGCCTTCTCTTCCCATCTAAAAACCTTTTCTCTTCTGGAAGCCTGGCCCACACTATTCTGGCTTCTAAATAGAAAAATATCACAGTGCAAATATGAAATGCAGGCATTTTAATCGGCTCATGTAAATGGATGGCAAAGGGGCTCAAGTATGCCTGGATACCAACAGTAAGCCAGCCAAACCACATACAGAGCACACAGGGAATGACCCAAGCTAGTAATACAACACAGAGACCATGCATTTTCCAGAAGGAATTGGAATCCATTTTATCAGGAATGTTTAGCTATCCTTTCCTAAATTGTCTTTGGGTATTGGACAGATACACACTGAGGTTTGCTCATGTTGACCTGTCACAGGACAAAGCTCTGAATTTGGTTCAGGGCACCACCGAGTGCCAACTACTGCAAGCTGAATTATTCTAACGAGCCTCCTGCTTGACTTCAGCAGCAGAACTTTGGATTTCATGACCCAAGATCTAGTTGCTGGGTGGAGAAAATAAACTTCCCTCTGAGCCTGAGCCTGTACCAATGAAGTCAATGGGAATTTCGAAACTCATTTCAGAGGAAGCAGTGCTGGAATCAATAAATGGATCTCATAGTAAATCTTACCTTCCCCGCCCTCCAACTTTAACTTTAATATTGCTTATTAATGCAACCTTCCTGGTCAGGTTGACTTTTTGTTCTGCTTTTTAAATGTCCTGATTCAATAAAGCACAGGTTGTGTTTAAAATCCATTGTCTCTGACCAGTCTTATGCACATGCTTAAATAAGTCTCTGAATTTGGACCTAACTTGGATTTTGATTAACATTAATAAGTTTATTCTTTTAAAAACCATTATCTGTTGTCAGCGTTGGGAACGGAAGCCCAAGTTGGACTCCCAATGCCTCCTTTGGTGTGTTTTGAATCAGTCGCCCAATGTCTTGAATTACCCACCGGACAAGACTTCCTTTCATAACAATTATGCCTGGGAGACTGAGAAAAATAGTTGTATTTGATGTGGAAAGAGTCCTATTGCAAATCAGCTCTCATACATTTAGAAAATGCAAACCTTGTGTGGTAATTGCCCTCAGGAGCTGTAAAGAAATTCCCCTAGGACAGATGATAAAGCACAAACAGAAGCATTAACATCAGTTTCCAAAGGGCAACATCATCCTCAGCTCCAAAGGGCAACATCATCTTCATTCTGCTTACTACGTTTTCTTCCTTTTTTTTTTTTTTAAATTAAGGCAACAGAGATCTTTAATTTTCATCCCAGATTCTATATACCTGTCACTATATGAACTACAAGAGCCAGGTTAATGTTCATTTGCAGAATCCGATCTGCTCAAGTCTTCCTTGGAGTCTTTAATTTGAGAGAGGAAAGAAGAAATTGATGCACTTTAATCTGTAGTCACTGAATAATCGATCTTTCATTTTGTTCAGCTGGCTATATGAATTTAAAACAAGATTGCTGCATGCAGAGGGAACACAAGCACATATTCGTTTTGCTTAAGCCCCAAGCCCACAGCAAAAATCCAGGTAAGACGGCCAGGTTTTGCCAGATATGTTGCTGATAATGACTTTGATAACAAAAAATACCCACACAGGAGACAGCCTGTTTACCTCATGCAGCCACCAAATAAGTTTTCCACTCAAAAGCCATAAAAGAGATTCATGAACCTCAGTCAATCCAACCCTCATGTTCCATTAGAAACTCACGATCAGGCAAGTTTTCCCTACTTTCAGGGACGGCTACAAGAGATTCACACAGCTCTAGCCAGGGCCAATACCAAACCGCCAACTATAAGAAAGGAAATGAGCTAACTCCATTTGACGAAAACATCAGTAATGTTGGATGTACAATTTGTCCTGTGCGTCCGGACAGCTTTAAAATGGGACCATGCATCTCGGTGAAAAAACCTAGGATGAAAAAGAGTAACAGACCGGCAAAGCGTGTGCTGCCTTCCCAGGAATGTTGGCCGCCTACATTAAGATACTACCAGCTCACCAAGCTACTCCTTTAACACAGCTGATCCCAGGTTCAAAGCCTGCTGGCAACTGGTGGAGGGGGATCATTATAAAAGTAAAAGCAATGTAAAGGAAATTGCTTTGGAGATTGCACGCAGAGCAAGAACGTATAGCGACACAGGTGCACCCTATGACCTGGATCCCATTGCAGATATTTTCCTGGACCTCATCAGTCACTCTTGCATCTAAAGAATCAGAGGGCACCTTGCAAAGCATAGGGACAATCCTGCTTTAATTCTGAAGCCCTTAAAGAGAGGCAGAGCGCACACCAACCCTTAATGCCCTTGTAGAACAGATGACTGCTTTGTAATTTTAGTAGCAGCTGCTCACAACAAACACAACACTCTCATATTCCTATTAAGCAAGCCACAGTTGATTTATTAAAGGCTCAGATACATCAAAACAAATGACTGACATCATTTATATTACTATTTACAGCTCTTTAATAGGGTTTCATGAAGGAGCAACATGGCCGGAAGTGGAATCTGGTTAAAGCCTGTCAAACAGGAGCAAAATCTTCTCTCTCTTGTACTGTCAGCCTAGGCACTAACAACTGAACTCTTTGGACTTCTTTGCCATCGATTCCACATAGGATGGAAAGGTGCTGGAAATAAAGGGTTGAGATACTAGCAAGGCATGCCAAATTATACATGTGTGTATCAATCCTCTGAGCGCCAAGCTAAATATTATAAAACCCACCCTTCACACCTGGAGGGGGATACGTGGAGGCAACATCAATAAAAGAGGCTTTTATCACTGCTCTGCAGGTAATTTTTGTCATTTGCAACGAAACACCCATTGCATCTGCAGGTCACTAGGCATCCTATTAGATGTATACGTCTCTCTACCAGCTATTAGCTGTGTCCTAAGCCGCTGATGGTAGCCGCATTACCAGAGGTGAAAAGCCAGCACCCGAGGAGTGAACCGGAAGGCACAGCATACACCACTTTCCTCCCTTACTCACAGTATCACAGACTCTCTCCCTTGCACCCAAAAGGCACTCTACATTTCCAGCTGAAAGTGATGCAGCATCAACAGATCCAGGCTCTCTGGTGACTAGTGTTGTGAAAACAGCACGGCTCTGATCTGCCATCATCTCGGCCTACACCACACATCCCCACAACTAATCTCGAGCATCCCTTGACGAAATATTTTAAGCAGTCAGCCCAAGCCATGGAATGCTATCTACCAAGATCTTATTCTAAGCAGTGACAGGCTGTCTCATCTAAAGACTCTTTCTGGCTCAGATGACATACTTAAAAGGATTTTTAAATTAAAAGAGAGCTCTGTATCAAAAACAAACTCTTTATCAGAGGTGTGGATGGAGGCAAATGGCCAGTTCCTTTTTCTTTATAGCTTTCCCATGGAATTCCCTCTCCGCCCCACAAATTCTGAACCAATGTGTTGAAGCCCCTGGTTTTATCTAACAATAAAGGGCCCAGATAGTCAAATATTATGCTTCTGCTTTTTTAAATATTTCCATTTAAATGTAGATTTTGACCTTCTTGCCAATAAATTATTACTAAGAGAATAAAATCTATATTACTCTTCTTCTGAGGGAGAGGACTCTTTCACACGGTCATGTTCCCTATCAGTTTTCTGAAGAGGATGTCGTCAAACCACAGTGGATTTCTCCTGACTTCCTACCTTTTCATGCTATTGTGGTTGAGAGATGATCTCTTTTCTCTTAAGATCTCAAGTGAACAAAATTTATATTCTATTCCTTGCCTCAATAACAAGTAAACAAGGCTGGTAAAGTAGTATCTTTCCCTGCAAGATATAAAAAAAGGCTAATTTCATTTGAAATAGCTCTGTTCCGAAATAAGGAGACAGTATGAAGATTAACTGAGATCTTCATTTCTTAATAATGGCTGCAGTTATTAAGTGGACTGGGGAATAAAACTCACAAATTGCTCTGTTTACCCATCTTTATCTTCATCATTATTCAATCAGCGCTGCATGTTTTCCTTCTCCCTACATGTTATGTTTTTCTCTCTTATGTTTGTAAAGATGCTGAAAACAACGAGAAATAATAATAATAATAATAATAATAATAATAATAATATCATCACAGCGCAGGGCTACAAATGTACTGCTCTTTAAGGGGGTTGATCCTGCTCCCATTGATTTGTACTAATTGCACCTCTATCAAAAATGTTTTGCTGACAAAGGACAGCATCTGCTTTTGGAAGCAGTGTTAAAACAACACTTGCACAAAACGAACGATAAAGGCTGCATGTAACAAAAGTTATTCTGTGTCATTACCGTCCTGCTACACCAAGCTTTATGGCAGGAAATCATTTTCTGCTTCATGTGTAAACTATGGAAACATACATGATAGCTGAGAAATCTTTGCAGGACTGACCAAAAGCTTGGAAGCATATGCACCCGATGAGACGTCTTTCGTGATGAAACTGCACTGTGCTGAAAGCTTTCTGGGGGCCGCCATAACACAGAAATTAGCAAGCCCTCAAACTTGCAAGCTTTTGCTCTTAATTCTGACGCTCATGCCCCTCTATTTTAACTCATTAAAAGTATCGAGTCAGACTTTTCAAGGATACTGCTACCATTCTGGTAAATTGTACCCAAGTTCCATCAACAATGAGACGCTCATACTCTGGAGTGGGACACAATATATTTTGGCTGGGATTCTGAGCAGCATCCCAGAGTCAACCACCCAGCTCCCATTGAATTTCCAGATCAGCTGGATCCTTAGCTCCCTTAAACGAGATCCCATTTCAGTAGCAGAGATCAGTGGCCAGGGAGTAAAGTACTTAAATTCTACATCCTTCCCCAAAGAATGGTTAATCATATGCTGCTAATATTTGGGCTTTTACTGTGCCATCACATGAACTCTGAAATTTATACCAATACAAGTGGCAGTTCTAAGACTATATAATACTGCTACCATCACTTATTAGCATCAATACAACTGGAAATTTTAAATGGAGCAGAACAACATGAGCACTGATGTAAAACAGCCTCCCATATATCATCTAGTCAGGCTATAATGTTCATTCACTTGAAGCTTTGTTTCCTTTGGAACACACAGTCCTTCCTGCAAAGGGAAACGCAGAAACCCACCACTGACAGAATGTTCCCTCTGCAGATCTTTGTAAATACCTTTCTCGTAACTGTGCCGAAAAACAGCTGCAATACCAGCTAAGGCGTTGTGGACCCATTGTTGTTAAACATTGTAGTCAAGGATATATTTACATTTAAACAAGGGAATCTCACACCTTTTAAATCGTTAGTGAACAAACTAACCTGTTCTTATTAAGTCCAGAGCCTAAAGAAAATGTTAGTAGCTTTCCTTCTTCTATCTGATGGAAGAGAAACAGAAGCCAAGGGAATAGATTCTGAACTTTAAGCAGGATTACAGAAGAATAAAGGATGATACTCAGTCTACATAGAGAACCATCACAAATCCTGCATTCCATTTAAGTTCCATGTATGTCCTCAAAAATAGCCTACTTTGGGGACTTAATTAAAAACTCAGGCCTTGGGCCAGCCCTACACATGAATTTTTCTACAGCTGAAGAGTGAGAGTACGTGTCTTTCCTCCCTCCCAGACTAGAACAACAGTGAGATTATTTTATGCCATGGTAGAATATATATTTTAAAAAATAAAGAGTTCTGAGGCATTTCTCAGATAATGCATCTCTTCCTGAAAAGAGCACTGACATTTACTAGACTCTTTAACACATATGCCCCCTAATCAGGCAACAGACATTTTTCCTTTTCACTTATCTTTTTAAAGAGAATTTCAGGCCAATGAATGAAACGGGACAGAGAGGAAGAATCTAATTTTAATTACCAAAAAAAAAAGAAGGAATGGCGCCTGCATTTCCACTGCTTTGCACCACATTCGCACCTATGCATCGTGGGAGCAAGACATGACCACATCAGAATAGGGTTACCTATCCTCACTTTGCACTAGTGTAAGTGACTCCACAGGGTGCAAGACAGTGGCGAGTCAGGCACGCAGAACAAAGAATAGCATTCAAATTCCCTCACCACATGCCTTAGCTGTGATCTGAAAACCCACTTTGCAGGAAAGGGAGTCAGTCGAGTCTCCATGCCCTTTCTATTCTGGCCTCCTCTTTCTTTTGAGTCTACCAGAAAGGGTGCCAATTATCTGAGGGTATTTATTTATCCATCTTAGTGAGTCCACAGTACTCCTGACGCTAACTAAGAGCCAATTAATACAATTTGTGCCAATTGTGGTGCTGGGGGTGCTGTCTAACCTAGCACCCTGTTCCCCTCCCAACAGACTGAGATGACCAACTCGCTGAACGTTCACTGACTTTCAGTCATTACAGAGCAGGGCTAGATTTGAACGGAGGAGTTCAGAGCCTAAACCATCGAAGTCATCGTCTCTGTTATAAAGAAAGCAACGATCATTCCAGGTATCAATTCAAACTCAGTCTCGCTAGCTCACTAGCTTCATGGGAGATTGGGCTTTGCATTTTGGTATAATTACATCGAGATGGCAGCTACATCAACGTTCGATGGAGCAAGGGTAAGAATTTACATTCTGTACTACATTTAAGAGTTAAAGAGAAAAGGTTTATAGATATACAAAAATTAACAATATTTCTTGCACAAATGTAGGCTGAATAACGCCAGGAGAAAGTGGGGGTTTGTTGTTTGGTTTTTTGTTCTTTTTTTTTTGCAAATGTAGCATGCAGCCTCCCAGCTGCTAAGTTGATGAACAGTAACTGTGATTTCTGTAACAAATAAGTGAGAATGTGAAACAAATTACCACATCCAAACAAACAAATCCCTGATTCCTCCCCAATTTGCCTTTATGACACAAATGAGTCAGTGCTGACTAATCGTATTATAGTTCAGGGAAGCCTGTAATAGGCTTATAAAAATGGGTGTTTACTGCCTCATTATTGTTCAGTGCTTGCTGAGATAATAAGAAAGCCATGGGAAGTAGAATATGGAACAGAAATCTTACCAGGTATTCTCTGGAACAGAAACGTTTTCAAAATCAGGCTGGCAAACCGGGTTTGGGAATCTTATGAAAGATGGACCGACATACAACAGTCTGAGCACCTGGGCAGTGAGGCAGTTGGAAGCATCCATCGTAACCTATTTACCTTAGAGCAGAAGCAATAATGGAACGTACCTTGCTCTACGACAGTACAACATAGGCTGCCTTGGTTTTAAGGACCATCTGGTTCTCAGCTTTTTGCGGGTCACGACACACTTGGCGGCACATCATGACCATACAGAACATACCAGCCCTCCCGACCCCCCAAACCAAATCCAGCCATCTCCCTGGTTCTCCACAACACACTAACCACTGTGCTGCGACACAGTAGTGTGTCCCGACGCAGCGGTTGAGAACCACTGCTCTAGAGTACGGGCTTAGCAATGAGGCAATTCCAAACCCAGCCTTCCTGACACTCAAGGGGACAATGCTTCTCACTCAGTGCTTTTCCCAGGAGATTTGTAGCCTTTATACTCAACTGTGAGGTGAACAACCCAGACAACCCATCATTCCACAGAGCTACATTACATTCCCAACATCCCATGACATAGCCGACTCTGGTAGCACCGCCCTTGTCTGTCTAAACAAATCCCCAGAAGTGCCTCAAGTACCCCATCTCTCTGAAATGACTGGAGCGTGAATCTTCTGAGAGCAACAGACACAGCGCATTTTTAATCTGCTGAATATGCAGCTGCAGGTACCATTTCTCTGAAATGATCAAGTCAAAAAACAGGGTAGGGAGAAGAAAAACCATCTATGGCCTTTTTTACCTGATCCTGTCACTCTGACTTTTCTTCCAAACACAATTTAGAGCCTCCTGATGGCAAAGCTCAGGAAATGGACTAATAGTAGCTTGTACGGTACTTCTCCATCAGGCAGTTCAATAAATCCTGGCAGTGCTGTGATTTGTGTTCGGAGAATGAGCTTTTCAAGAGCAGAACGATCACTTAAACACCGTCAATAATCTCACTGTCAAAAAAACCTCTGGGCAACCTGACCAACACTTCAGGAGCTTAATTTATAGATGTGCCGGTTGCCTTCAGGGTATTTTATGAAGCAGTCAATAGGCTAAAAATTGGAAGTGTATATTACCCCAAACTGCTCAGCAGATTTTGAGAGGGGAGTCTAGGAGCATATAAAATAAGCCTTCCGCTAACATGTGGCTGGATTCTCCACTCCTTTACACCATTATGATGTCAATGGAGTTGCTCCCAGGTCACACAGCTAGGAAAGACAGCAGCTTGCAGCCCTTCAGATGCAGAGAGTGGGCCAGACTTTGATGAACGGAAGAGGGGTGCGGACACCCTCCCTTTGTTCTGCAACACAGGACTGTGCCTTCAAGGCACATTCTAGCCCAAGACTTGCGCAAAATATTTTCTAAATATTTCATTTCGTTAGTCTTTACACGTGCCACAGGACTCTGTTGTCTTTCTACAATAGACTAACACGGCTACCCCTTTGGAATTTAAAAATATTCACGTAAGTTTTCTGTCCTAGATTTCTTCTCTCAGTGCAGCTGTAAAAGTAGCTTGTGACAATCCCCGCTGAGAGATCTGTACTCTACCACATGTCAAATGTCCATGTGGCATGGAGCACCTCATCTACACAATCGTAGCATTTAACTTTCAGGTTAAAGGGACTTCAGGCTTTTGTCCTACTCACTGGAGTCTGGACTACATCTGGAAGCCAAAAATGGACTGTTTTCTCAGAGGGCCAAATTCTGCCTTTAGTCACAGGGAGGTAAAGTCCAAATACAATATTAAACAAGAGATTTGCGAATATAATTGAATGAAGAATCATCCCTGGAACTGGCAAATACTTAAATCGCCTCTTTTTTTTAAAGCTACTTGCAAACTGGACTATCTGCATATGTATGTGTGGCCCTTATTCATTAGGGTTAATTTGCCACTGGGAAAAATCAATCCAAGTTTATACCTATGTGCACCCAGCTGCACAAAGCTATAATTCTGTAGGCTCTAGCATATACTACAGGAATACATCCAAATCAGTGACACAAGAGGTGGGTTTTAGACCCTCCAACATTTCTAAGTACCCCCTCTGTGGTTATCTTAGGGCGCACTATGCTATCCACATCCAGCTTTTTCTCCCTTTTAGGTACAGACACAGCCCCCATTTTCATAGCATCTGTGCACCTCAGAGTCTTCTCTTCACAGCTCCCTTGTATTACAGACAGGAAAACTGAAGGACAGAGAGACTAAGGCCCAGATGTTTAAAGATATTTAGTAGATATTGCTCCACTCAGCACTGCAAGGCCGAATGAAGCAACACCTAATCCCTTTAAAATCTCAGCTAAGTGACTTGCCTGAGATCACAAAATAAGTCTGTGATGGGGCGGGGACCTGTGTCCCAGGAGAATGCTATTGATTCATACTTGGTCTCTAACTCTCACATCTCTGGCAGGTCTTCTGCCAAGCCTGCTTACAAATTCATGTAGCTTATATTTGGCCAGGAGTGTTTCTGATGGTACTTTCCTTTGCAAACAAAATGAATATAGGCAAGTGGTCTCCTACACTGTTATATACAGTGATTTCACTAGCTCCACTCAGGCAGAGGAGGAAGAAGGGAAATGCTGCATCATCTGTTTTTCCACTAAAGCGGATGACAAATTTAATGCTTCATGAAAAGGAAAAAGAAATCAATCCGTGTGCCATTTCCCTCCCTCCTCCTCAACAAAGAGAAATTTTGCCAAGGAAAATGCGGCAGTAATATCGCCTGCATTGGTCTTTGACTCTTCTGTAATACTGGTCAAAAGAGCCAATTTATCTCCCCGAAAGGGATTCCAGAGGCAGTGAGCAGACAGAGCAGGACACTCTCCACAGCTCACCTTGGGCTCTAGGGCTATGTCTACACTAGCAAATTAGTTCGAATTAAGGAGGCTTAATTCGAATTAACTAAAGCCATGGCTACACTAGGCTTTAGTTAGCTTGAATTAAGGGCTTCCTTAATTCGAACTAATAAGTTTGAATAGGGTATTCGAACTAAGGGGTTAATTCGAATTAACTAGTTCGAATTAACCAATGTGGCCATGTTAATTCAAACTAATTTCTTAGTTCTAACTAACCGGCCATTGAAATGAATGGGGATTGCTAATTCGAACTAAGCAAGTGCCATGAATGGCACTTGCTTAGTTCGAACCAACTTTTTCTAGTTCGAATTAAGCTCATTCGAACTAACTAAAATTAGTTCGAATTAGTTAGTTCGAACTAACTAATTCGAACTAATTTTAGCAAGTGTAGACATAGTCTCTAACCCTTTCAATGGTCAAACCGCAACAAGAGTGAGGGTTGGGAGGGTGGGGTTTGCACACCTCCCTGGTGGTAACTGGACTGAGACAAAACTCATTTTGCCTAGGCAGTGAGAAAGACCTCAGTGGAGAGGCAGGATGATCCAGAGGATGAGGTCCTGGCTCCGTCATTCACCTTCTCTGCAACATCCGTCAAGTCACTTCCTTCTCTGCTTCTACTCCTACCCGTCGTCTATATAGACCATCAGCACTTCAAGGCAGGGACTGATTTTCGCTGTGTGTTTGTACGCTGTCTAACGCGAGTCCCCAGTCTCGGCTGGTCCCCTCAGGCATAACTATGGTAGAAATAATTCATCACCCGAGATGATGGTGCCTTTCAGACTCTAATGAGCTTAAGTCAGCAGTCTAGAGTTTATTCCCTTCTCATGGAACAATCCAGAAAGAAATGATTATGCCAAGGTGTCGCAGAGTGACAGAGCATCAGAGGTGACTTTCTGTGCAGCTTCTCATCGCCCGCCCATGCTAGCACCTATAATCTCACAAGGAGATTGTGAGCTGCAGAGGAAAGTAAAGCTGAACATCTACCATTAACTAGGTAGCTGATAAGACAACTCCATGTCAGTACCATGTAAAATGCCTTCCCTGCTGAAATCCCAGCTGCCCAGAAGAAAGAAAACAAAAGGTTTTGATGCAAATCAGGACCTGAGCAATAAATGGTGAGATGTCTTCTCCTGTCAACTTGTCCTGAAACAAAGGAAAGTGAAGAAAAATACAAGAAGTGAATGAGCGGCTCTCCTCGCCTACCTGAATGAGAAAAGCAGGGTAGTGTAACGAACATGAGAAGCACAGATTTCAACAGGAAGTTGGCTTGAATAAAATTAGACCCATCCACCTCTTCCCCAGCTACTCACACCAAACAAAAGGCTGTGCAGTTTGAAGACGTTGAACTGAACACACAAATAAATACACAGAGTTTAACTGAAATATCTTTAGGTGCTGGGCATGTTAAAAATGCCCAAATAGCTCAGATTAATAGCACAAATATCTGCATTTCACAGTCTGTCAGGATTTACACGAGGGTTTTCAGAGGAGTCTATGGGAAACAGGTGCTTAACTCTCCCAGACTTTATTTGAAAAAAGTTTAAGTAACAGAATACCACAAAAAAAACCTCTTCTTGTGAATCCATCCCAAAACCAAATCCTAGAAGATTAGGCTTGGAAGGAACCTTTTCCAAAACTTTTGAGGTCCACCTCTCTCATTTACTACACCCATTTACCCACCAAGCCATGGAATTCGCAGTCCCTCTCCCACTTAACATATCTACCTCCTCTACTCCCTCGTTATTTAGACCTTATTCACACTAGTACATATACCGGTAAAACATTTGTCACTCAGGGTGTGTTTTTTTCCCCCCACATCCCTGAGTGACAAAAATTTTGCTGGAGTACATGCTTGTGAAGTCAAGACCTTATCATTAAAAAAACACCAAGAAGCAGCTTACACATAAGCATTCACCATCATTAAGCTGAAATCTCTCTCTCAATTGTAAGCTTTGGTTTGCCAGCTTGATATTGATCCCCCTGAACTTAACAGGAGTTGTGTTCACTTCACTTAGAGAACTAGGCCCTGAAAGATATTAGCACGACCTGCACTGCTTTTCAGAACCAGCGTCGTAGACTGTCACGACTTTGGTTAGTGCTTAAAATAGGGTTCCACACAAGTTTCTTCCAGAAAGCTTACCGTGAAGGTGGCAACAGCTGGGAACGAGAATTGCTCTGTAATGAGTAAGGTAATGTATATGTGTCATTCACCAGTGGCCAGCAATGGCTGAGATCAGAACAGTTCAGTTATGTGTCATAAGCTCTATACTGCAGAAAAAGGGAGCTTCTTCGTTGGCTTAAATGGTAAAGGGTCTGAGTTCCATGCCCACCGTTGCTCTGGAATTCTAGGTGGCAATACAATGACAACCATGAAGTCCTAAGTGGCAATCAAGTCTTTACAGTAGGTAAAATAAGGGTGTGGAGAAGATAACCACATTGCTTTCAACTTCAACAAACTTTTGGTTTCACTTCTGATGGTCTCAGTAGTTTCTATTCATGAAGGTTCGTGTTTAGTGACCCATTCCTTCCTTTCTATCAGATGAATTGGAACGGAGGCTCTAGCATGAGTAATCCAAAACTTACGATTCAATTCACAGAGAATTGCTGAATGTTACTTGTTTTCACATAGAAACCAAGTGAAACGATTACGGTCTTGTCACTTTGATTTAGAAGCATAGATTGCCCCGGGGGTCACCTGAAACTGAGCTCAGGGTCATAAGCTTTTCTGCAAAGCTGGGCTGACTTACAAATTTTCAATGAAACCTGAAATCCAGAAGGCATAACATGATCTGGAGTTTCACAGCTAACATTTCCGACTGCTTTAGTTCCCATTAGATCTTGACACGGCTTTTCCAACCTTAGATCTCAGAAGGGTGTAAGGCTAACGTCATCCCAGAACCGGTCTTAGGTTTAATACTGTACACACTAAGCAATGCCGACCCCTCTTTTGGTCACATAACTATAATCATACCTGTTCCCGCTATTCCCGCATGAATGAAATGTTCTTTGAAAATGTCATACAATTAATATTTTTCATGGCCCTTCGGCCAAGTAAGTAAATGAGTTAAGATTCTGGAAATTAATTTAGTCACAAAGCATCACTGAAATGTGTCGTCATTTAGTAAGTGCGATAGGCCAAATAAGCACCTTTGGATTATGCAGGAAAATGAGACACCAGTTTTGTTTCTTACATCTATTACCCGCACGCACGCATGCACACGCGTCTTGTTGCAGCAAAGTTGTATCATTCATAGGTTGGAGTGGTCCTTTGACTTTAAGAATCTAACCTCTTGACAGCATCTGGTAGCAACAACAGGCTAGACACTTAAATTGTTCAGAAAGATTTTTTCTGTTTGTTTGTTTGTTTCTGGTGTCTTTAGGAGCAGATAATCCTTGAGATTTGCATCTCATTTCCCGAGAATGCCCTAGGGTTCTTACAGCAGTTGAAATCTCACAGAATAAACATATTCCCTGATTATAATTGCTTTATTAAATATGATTGGGCTCCTGTTCTGTGAAAAATGTTTAAAAGTAGTAACAGGGAAGATCAGAAGAGTGCATCTAGTGGGAAATAAGTAAAAGATAAGAAATACAATACTGGATGAAGGAAAGAGTATTTCATTTCAACTTATGCATGCTATGATATGCTCTCGTATGACAGTGCTAAGCACTGTACAGACAATTAACCCGACACGTCAGACAAGACAACACTGAATAGAAAAATTGAAGGAGGAGGTTAAAGGGAGACAGAGTAAGAGCCAAATGTGATCCTGAGGGTAAGTCTACACAGCAGTTAAATTTCCACAGAGGCTGGGGCCAGCTGACTCAAGCTTGCAGGGCTGTAAAATGGCTCTGTAGTAGCCATTTGGGCTTGGGTTAGAGCTCTGGGACAACATGAGTGGAAGAGTTCGACAGCTGAACACCTACTCGGCAATTTTAGCCCTGCAAGCCCAAGCCAGCAGACCCAGGCCTGTCGTGGGTGTTTAATTGCTGTGTAGACATATGCTAAGCAATCTGAGTTTTGTGCTGAGATGGGTACAATATTCTTCATTACCTGACCTATACATGTGTGTAGCATTGTGAGGCAACACTAAAAATGCATCTTCCCTCCCCACCATATGGCAGAAGCAATTCTCTTGCTTTCTGTCATATTTTACTCTATAGATCCTTGTGTCCGTCTCTCTCAAAGATCTTTGCAATTAAATAAATCCCAAAAGCCTCTGCGAGTTCTAGACACACCCATTGTACGCATGGATTAACTGAGCCGAGAGCGATCAAGCGGTTTGCTGAAGATCACACAGGAAGTCAATGTCACAGGTCCCACCTATGACATTGAGTCATGAATATTACTCTCGTTGCCCTGATATAATATCTAAGACTCCGTTCATTTTCCTGAACTGAAAATTAGACGGTTTTCATTAAATATTCATGTATATTTTATCATTTGAACTCGTATTAATAAAACAGTCAGCAGCGTTACTGCACATAAAACATGGAGACACACAAGGTGCGTGTGAAAATGTATTTTACTGGACCAGCTTCTGTTGTAAAAGAAAAAGCTTTAAAATGTCACAGAGCTCTTCTTCAGGGGACATTTTGGAGCTCTGCTGAGGTGTTTGGGGCTCAAAAACTGGCCTTTGCCCAACACCACGCCCAACAGAGTATATGGCCTCTCTCACCTCATGTCTCTCATGTTCTGGGGACAACACAGCTATGATAGTACTATAAAACATGCATGCATTTACACAGCCAGAGTGAATTATACACTAGCATGATCTTTTCAACGTATTTCTACATGGTTTGGCTAGGCTAATTTTCAAGGTCAATTCTCTGATGACCACTACTGCATTTGGATAATGACCCTTATAGCTGGAATTTTCTAAGGAAAGAGACGGGTCCCAAATCCCACCGAAATCTATGGGGGCTTTGGTAAGTCTCTTGAAAATCCCAACCCTGTCTTTTCTTCCTATATCACTCTGGGAGAAAAGGTACCCTAGAACTGCCAGATAACTTGCATCAATCCCCATCATCCCTACTCTGATTACTAATGAACTATGTCCTCATGTTATTTTTTTAAACAGCTCAAGCTACAAGGCCATTCAAGCACTATGTGAAGTAAGGATGCCTAGGATACTCCATGAAGATGTTGCAGGACTGAAGGACATGAGCAGCAATGAACAGTGAGTAGCCAGGAACCACCACCATCTTATAAACCAGTTAGTTCCAAAGAGAAGATCAAGAGGTTCACAGCCACCCCCTTTTTCTGGCCAACTGGGAGAGAGGTTCCCACCGCCAAGAGAGGATCCCAAAATCTCTCTCTCACGATGAGGGAATGGTTAAGAATAAGTGCTGTGAGGGAAACTGACATTCCCTGCCCCAAGAAATCAAGCAAGTTTCTATCGTAGGCAGGCTGGTGCAGAAATTGGAGTCTTAGGCACATGGAGCAAATACGTACCCATGTGTGGAATACAGATAGGGATCAGCATTTGAAAAATATACGGCTGTGGCTCATTGCTCGCTCTTGATGGGAGTGCACTGTAAGCAGATGAATTAAAACCGGCTGAGTACTAAGAAGGATATGTAGCTATGTAGTTAGTCTGCATTCCTAGGCTGGAAGTTGACTAGCAAACAGAGAGGCTGCTAGTTGGTCGGTTTCATTTTTTTTCCTGGGAGTGTACAACCATTATAGAGACTGAACCAACAAAACCTGGAGAGCATTGTAGTTCAGCGGTTAGAACAAGGCATTATAAGCAAGGTCTTCTGAGCTCTATTGCAATTTATTTTGCAAGACCAACTGATCAAGCAACAGAAAATGAAACTTTTCAAAAGCACTTAAGTTAATTAGGGTCACAAGAGCCAACTAAAAATCCTCAATGAAACTTGTGCTTCTAAATCATTTAAGTACTTCTGAAAATCACCACGTACCCTGGATCGTTCTATCTCAGTTTCCCTATCTTAAAGTGAGTAGGGAAACTCTAAAGCACTTTAAAAATCCCCTGAAGTGAAGACCTATTTAAGTGAAAAGCTATTATTCCCCAGCAAAGATGTAGCATTTATCTAGGCTATGAGCTGCACAGAAAAACACAACAGGGAGCTCCAAGTTTCGGCCACTTAGCAAAGAGGATGGGAAGAGGAGAGAGATGGAAAAATATGATTAATTTCTTAGGATTAAAAACAAAAAAACAACTGTGGTGTAGCTTGAGGATGTTGGCCATTGTCTGGCCACATGATTGTGGAATAAGGTCGCTTTATCCTCTCAACTAGTCCACCACACAAATAGTATGTGTCTTTCCATATCAGGCCCATCAATTTCACTTCACCGTCTCCCAAAAGGCTGATTCGAATGAGCCCAAACCAGAACTCTGGCTTTGAGGATTATTAAAATACAGTAAAGTTCAGCTCCAAATTGAACTTTTGCAGATGGCCTTTGTCTATAAATAAGATAAACCTAGCACGTTTTGAGGAAAATGTGTGAATGGAACCAAACTTTGTCTCTTACCTACCATGAGAGACTCACACGACAAAGCTTTCAATAATTTCTAAACCCTTCAGTTTCCCAAAAGGAAAAAGATTTGTTCAAAAAAAAAAGATGGTTATTTTTGCCATTACCTGTTTTTTACCTTCCTTTGGTTTATTCAACTTCCATCTCCCAATAATCTCTCTCTCACTGATGATAAAACCAGCATTACTGCTTTTTCCACTTCGATGGGAGAAACTGAAAAGGTTGTCACGTATAGTTGTCCCTAAACTTTCCAGAGTTTCTGATTGAATTCAGAGAGGTATCCGAGTCTACACAACTAAACTGAAAACCTTATGAGAACAGAAGCTGGAGTTTGAAGAACGGCTAGCCAAAAACTCCAAAGGTAATAACAAATTGTTTTTTAAGTATATCAGAAGCAGGAAGCCTGCCAAACAACCAGTCGGGCCCCTTGATGATGATAATGCAAAAGGAGCGCTTAAAGATGATAGAGTCATTGCAGAGAAACTAAATGGATTCTTTGCTTCGGTTTTTACGGCTGAAGATGTTAGTGAGATTCCCAAACCTGAGCCGGCTTTTGTAGGTGACAGATCTGAGGAACTGTCACAGATTGAAGTGTCACTAGAGGAAGTTTTGGAATTAATTGATAAACTCAACATTAACAAGTCACCGGGACCAGATGGCATTCACCCAAGAGTTCTGAAAGAACTCAAATGTGAAGTCGCGGAACTGTTAACTAAGATTTGTAACCTGTCCCTTAAAATGGCTTCGGTACCCAAAGACTGGAAGTCGGCTAATGTAACGCCAATATTTAAAAAGGGCCCTAGAGGGGATCCCAGCAATTACAGACCGGTAAGTCTAACGTCGGTACCGGGCAAATTAGTTGAAACAATAGTTAAGAATAAAATTGTCAGTCACATAGAAAAACATAAACTGTTGAGCAATAGCCAACATGGTTTCTGTAAGGGGAAATCGTGTCTTACTAATCTATTAGAGTTCTTTGAAGGGGTTAACAAACATGTGGACAGGGGGGATCCAGTGGACATAGTGTACTTAGATTTCCAGAAAGCATTTGACAAGGTCCCTCACCAAAGGCTGTTATGTAAGTTAAGTTGTCATGGGATAAAAGGGAAGGTCCTTTCATGGATTGAGAACTGGTTAAAAGACAGGGAACAAAGGGTAGGAGTAAATGGTAAATTCTCAGATTGGAAAAGGGTAGCTAGTGGTGTTCCCCAAGGGTCGGTCCTAGGACCAGTCCTATTCAATTTATTCATAAATGATCTGGAGAAAGGGGTAAATAGTGAAGTAGCTAAGTTTGCAGACGATACTAAACTACTCAAGATAGTCAAGACCAAAGCAGATTGTGAAGAACTTCAAAAAGATCTCACAAAACTAAGTGATTGGGCATCCAAATGGCAAATGAAATTTAATGTGGATAAGTGTAAAGTAATGCACATTGGAAAAAATAACCCCAACTATACCTATAATATGATGGGGGCTAATTTGGCTACAACGAGTCAAGAAAAAGATCTTGGAGTCATTGTGGATAGTTCTCTGAAGATGTCCGTACAGTGTGCGGAGGCGGTCAAAAAAGCAAACAGGATGTTAGGGATCATTAAAAAGGGGATTGAAAATAAGACTGCAAATGTATTATTGCCCTTATATAAATCCATGGTACGCCCACATCTCGAATACTGTGTACAGATGTGGTCTCCTCATCTCAAAAAAGATATTCTAGCACTAGAAAAGGTTCAGAAAAGGGCAACTAAAATGATTAGGGGTTTGGAGAGTGCCTCGTATGAGGAACGATTGAAAAGGCTGGGCCTCTTCAGCTTGGAAAAGAGGAGACTGAGGGGGGACATGATAGAAGTATATAAAATTATGACTGATGTGGAAAAAGTGGACAAGGAAAAGTTGTTTAAATACTCCCATAATACAAGAACCAGGGGTCACCAAATGAAACTGATAGGTAGCAGGTTCAAAACAAATAAAAGGAAGTTCTTCTTCACACAACGCACAGTCAACTTGTGGAACTCCTTACCTGAGGAGGTTGTGAAGGCTGGGACTATAACAATATTTAAAAGGGAACTGGATAAGTTCATGGTGGCTAAGTCCATAAATGGCTATTAGCCAGAAAGGGGTTAAGAATGGTGTCCCTAGCCTCTGTTTATCAGAGGATGGAGACGGATGGCAGGAGAGTGATCACTTGATCATTGCCTGTTAGGTTCACTCCCTCTGGGGCACCTGGGCACTGGCCACTGTCGGTAGACAGATACTGGGCTAGATGGACCTCTGGTCTGACCCAGTACGGCCTTTCTTATGTTCTTATGTTCTTATGTTCTCCCATGAGATTTCTGCTCTCACCAGCTTTGCTCTAGGCCAAAAGTATTGCATGAGCTGTTCCTTAGGGGATTTTGACACTTCTGTTTCCCAGCTAGAAACCTCAAGTGCAGAGGCACAGAAATAAAAAAATTAAATTAAAAAATAATAATAAAAAGAACAAACTTCCTCAAACCTCAGGAAACGCTCAAGTTTATCTGAAGGTTTCAGTGACAGGAGGAGGGAAGGAATCTGATTGTATCCACATGGTTTTGTCTTTTCCCATTCGGTACATTTCACCAGCTGTTTTGAGTGTCAGCACCTACTGCGTTTCCAAGCCCAGTCTTGGTTAATTGTGGTCCCTATATATATATATTACACACACACACACACACACACACACACACACACACACACACACACA
>ML685879.1:5081990-5180214 GCA_007922175.1 Pelusios castaneus
CACACACACACACACACACACACACACACACACACACACACACACACCCTGAGCTAACCTGACACAATGCTGTATAATTGGCAGCTCAGGAAAAAGGGGTGAGATGGGCCTGGAATGCGAATTATCTCTCATACCGAAGACAGGAAGACCCTTGGAGACAGAGGTGGAAGCCACTGGCAGAGAACTTGCCCTGCACTTGTCAGCAGAGTGGCAGGTTTGCAGATAAAGTGACGACTTAATTTTCCAGCACTGCCAGTCTTAACGCACTTAAGTGCAAACACTCACGGTTAGAGAACAGGAGGACAAAACAGAAGGAAGAAGAGGAGGGGAAGGGGCGTAAATAAATGTGCAGCAGTGGTGTTTAAACTGGACGTTAAAAATGAATCACATTCTCTCAGCCCAGCAGGCACATCCTCCTCTCAGGGAATCACGTATCGCTGTTCATTTTTGGTGGTTGTCAAACAGAAAAGTAAATGGGACTTTCTTGTTTTTCTTTCAAATCCATGATTATTGAAGAAGCAAGCTCAGGATTGTACTTAAAACAAGTTCCTGTCTGCTGCTGCGGGAAGGGGACCTGGACGGATATCTACAGCAATACTGTTATTTTCCTTGCACAGTTGGGATGTGTGGGCTGCAGAAGGGTTGCTATGTACTGTTTGGATACTGTTTCAGTAAACCTTTGTATTTTAAAAAAAAAGTGCATGGTTTTTACTCTGGAGTATTCAGTGCGAGAGAAAAATTAAACTGCAGAGTCCACAGCATGCGAGCCAAAATGCTATTGGATACGTCTGCACTTGGAGCGGGACGTGTAATTTCCAGCTTGGATAGACATAAGTACAGTAAGTTCGATTGAACTAGTACGCCAAATATAGAAGTGCCTAGTGCGACTGCGGCAACGTGAGTGGAGGACAATCCTGCCTGAGACACTAAGGTGCCTAGCGCATCCTGCTGCTCGCTCCACAGCTAGTCTTATACTGTGCTAGTGGGATTCAAGCCAGCGCACGTACATCTGCTAGAGCTGGAAATTACACGCCCAGCTGGAAGCGCAGAGAGACCTGTGGGCTTCATGTTTTTTCTGGTCTGAGCAATTTTCTCCACATTCTAGATTCTCTCCTTACCACCATATACTCCATTCCCCGTTGGTTTTGATGGGGGAACCCTGTGCTTGGTTGGTTGGTTTTCTTTTTTTTAACTCCCTTAAATCAACTTCAGCAGGTGTGCCCTTGCTTTGACCAAAAGTAAATGGAACATCTCTTTCTGAAGTGAACATCAGCTCCAGTAAGGATCATCCAAGGATCCTCAGGCATCATTCACTTGGGGTGCAGGAAACCAGGTGATGAAGCCCTTCAACAAGGTCTCCAACTCCATCCACTATTGGAGCCGGAGCATCTCTTCGCTCTTTCCAACTCAGTTCAGTTTCCACGGGGCATGGACTGCCTGACTGACATTCACAACAACAATTCCTGAATCAAAGGCTAACCAACAGGGGACACTTGTGTTCTTTGTAGGTTTCAATACCACTCCTCACCATATTATCTCAGCATCTTGCAGCAGTGCATTAAGCAAAATGATAAAAAAAAACCCAGATCTAGTGGGAAAGAAAAATTTCCCTGTTCAGTGGAGAATGCGGTGTTTGTCTCAGACCAGAGAACCAGCTTTCTGTCTCTGACAGTTGCCACTAGCTGATGATGCAGCGGAAGTGGTTTCCCTCTTCACCAATTTAAATTCACACCAGATAATTTTCCAGTCAAAGGAGCTAAGCAATACTGTCATGACTCCTGCAGTAATCAGCCTCTAGCAGAAAGCATGCTGTATGTCTGCCCTTCCCTGAACGTACACAAACGTAAATGTTATTCAGCATTAAAGAATCCAGCCACTTTGTAAAATTCACCCTCAATATACATCTGAACCTCTGATCATATGTTGGTGTCCAGAGACCCTGTATTGTAAAACAGCCTATGCTACTAAGGGTATACAACATCCGTTCATGGGCTCAAAATATACCCCATGTAGCTGATCTTTTATGGCTGCAGAGATCACATGAACCAAATGTAAACTGACGTCAGGATGCATGAGTCTACAGATGTCCTGAAACAATGACGCAGGGGCGTGACTTGCCTTGGCTCCCAATTAGCCCAACATCATTTCAGAAAACACACAAAGAGAAGAGACAAGCGAGAAAAAGCATCCAAAAGAAGATGAGGAAGAAAGAAAAAAGAAGGCGAAGACCATTGTGGCCAAATAAATAGATTTCATTGATAATAAGTTTAGTTACTATATAAGGCTCTAGTCTTTCCTTGATCTCTGTACAAATCTACCATTGACTGAGGAGAAATATCTCCTATGGAATGAGGGGTACTAGGTAGTCCTGAATGTATATCCCACCCCACAGACTATAATTGTATATTGAATGCATGTCTTTTAACAGATTGGACACCTCTGGTAACAATGTAAGCATTCATGTCTTTACTGAAACTGATCATACAGTCCCGTAATCTCCAAATTCCTATTTTTTCTAGAGCAGTTTTCTCAGCTACAACCTCAGTGCCATCAATTGACACAGTTTCTACAGGGCAAGTGGGATTTTAAGATGACAAACATAAAATACTTCCCAAGCAGCCAGCAAACATTGGCCATGTACCAGAAATGGGATAGAATAGGCTCCTAAGTCACTGTCATGTAAGTTCCACTTTCAAAACTAATTTTGGCATTTAAGAGCATCAATGTCAAGGAAAGTCAATAGAACGCCGAGTCAAGTGCTAAAATCCCTTTTGAAAATGCAATGTGAGCACTTCTGAAAATTTTATTCCATGGCCTTCAATTAAATGTCTGTTCAATCAGTACAGAACTTAAGTGGCCACTTAGGAGTTGCCTAATAAAGGTGAAGTCCTTAATGCAGGAACAACTGCACTATCATATGAAAGTTAAGTTAACCCTCCTCAGAGGACAGTGGTACTTCTGATAGGCAGATTATTTGAAAGAGAAATGTCAATTGCTCTCAGGGGTTAATCTGTAACCTAGATTCAGCCTGAGGAAAAATCACCACTGGTCACGGAATACAATGAATGTGGTCAACCCCACCCCAAGCAATGATGTGCTTCCATCAACTAACATCCCCTGACTTAAGAACTCTCCGAAATTTCATAAAAACACAATAGCAATTAACCTTGTAGGGTAGGAAAATAAGTTTCATGTCAAGTTACTCTGCTGATGGAAGCACCGCATATATATTTCAAAGACTGAATTGTGCCTCTGTTTTAATGAAACCCTCCAGAGAGGCCTGTGATGGAGTGATTTTTCTGATTATTCACCACTTGCTGAACACATCCCAAGCTGGACAGCCAATAAATTACACACTCAGCATACCGTGCTTGTTGCCAGCTCAGAGGGATTCAGTTGTTTGCTTTAGAAATAATTAATCAACTGCATTAAGAGCAGGATGCAATTTTATGAAGCACCCGATATTTACCAGATAAACATGTAAAGAAAAGTTAAGGAGACACACAGTGCCGTCTCCCTTTACGCTTACTACAACCTTGTTGTAAAGTTACCAGGTTTGTTTGTTTTTTAAATACATTTGACAGCAACAAAATTCGGAGGTGATTTTGCACAGAAATTTGCGATTCCTTCAGGATCCAAAAAGATCCATTAGCCAATATACTGCATAGTTCAGCAGTCCACACAACACCCTTAAGGTCTTCTGTCCATCGTCAGATTAGCAGTGCAGTTCCTGACATCTGGAGGATTTCCCCCACTAATTAAACTTAAAATAAATAAATAAAGCAAGCTAGCAAGCACCTCCCTGCACTGTACACAGCTGCTTCACATCCTCCACTGTGCAAATGCAACCACGGTTCAGTTGTGACTAACAGTGTATTCTGGAGGAGGAGGTAACTCACTGGAGATCAGCACCGAGGTGTGATGTGGTGCAGAGAGAGTACGGAGTAGAGCAGAGCTTCAATGCTATTAAATAAGGAACCCTTCACTCAGGGAAAGACTCTCAGAGATGCAGCAGAGGAACAAAAATGACCTCTATTCCAAGAAAGACAGTGTCCACTTTAACAATGTTGTGTCCCCATGCACTGTACTTGATGAGGGGAAGCTACATTTGCTACTTAAATAGCTCCCATTAGCACGATATCCAAGTTCCACACAACCTTTAACGTATTTATCGTCACAAAACCCTTGTGAGCTAGGGCAGTGCGATTATCCCCATTATACAGATAGTAACTGAGGCACAGTGAATAAATGGACTTACCCAAGGGTATACAGAGCAGGGGACTGAACCCAGGAGACCCAACTGCTAACACACTTGCAATTAGGCCATCCCCTCTTCTCTAGAAAGCAGAAGGAACAAAAATCTCAGTTTTACAAAAAAAACAGAATGGAGACGTAGGAGAAGCACTGTCGTAGTTATTCACCATTCATAGAAGACAATGGTTGGAAGGGACCTCAGGAAGTCATCTAATCCAATCCCCTGCTCAAAGCAGGGCCAACCCCAGCTAAATTATCCCAGCCCAGGCATTGTCAAGCCAGGCTTTGAAAGCTGCTCAGGATGGAGATTCCACCATCTCTCTAACGAACTTATTCCACAGCTTCACATCCCTCCTAATGAAAACGTTTCTCCTAATATCCCACCTCGACTCCCCCACTGCACCTTGAACCCGTTGTTCCTACCTAGTTCTGTCGTTTACCTACCACCACTGAGAACATCTGAGCTCCACTGTCTTTGGAGCCTCCTCCCTGCTTTCAAGTAATTGAAGACTGCTATCAAATCCCCCCTCATCTCTTTTCTGCAGACTACTCAGAGCCACACAGGTATTGTGGCCACAAGTACTAATTTACTTAGAAAAGAAAAATGATCTAATTGAGATGCATCCAAAACATGCCTCTACTACATCATAAGCAATAACACACAGCTGTACAAGAATGTGCAGGCTGCTAAAGTGGGGGCGTGTACGTGGAAAGGGAGAACGAATGAGGGTAAAAAATGCTGAATATATTTATTAAAAGCAATCCAATTTTACAAGGCACTGACGTGCTAACTCTCAAGCAGTGGAGAGTGCAAGCGGCGATAGACATCTTGTAAACATAGAGGTCACGGGCTCAGGGGGTTATGAATATAGGAAATGTTTATTACGCTAAGCAGCATGCTCCAGTCCTTTAGCATTATTCTTTCCACAGATCTCCTCTTGGGGGGAGGGGAACATTATTATTCAATTCCTTGCAGTGAATCAGGAGCAAGAGCTGATTATGGGAATTTTCAGCCAATCAGTATGAAAAAACCCCCTCAACCCTCTATCAGTTCAGTTTTGAGTACAATTACTGGCAGACAATAGCTCTCTATTTTAACAAGCTAACTGAATCAGACAGATGGTCACTATAGAGTTTATATCCATTTGTATTTATTAAACATATTTAAAAACTGCAACAGTTCTGTCCATACCTACCTATTGTTATGAAGCTTGTATATAAATGAGAATTTTTCTGGTAAACTTTGGAGACAGCATTCTAGCATTTAGAGTATGTTTAATATAAACAGCAACAATATACAACACTTCCATCCGTAGATGCCAATGCACTTTGGGCAAACACCAGAACTCTCACCGTAGCCATTTGCTATCACAGCCAGTGATACAGTTGCGGCAGCTTATACATACACATGACTGGTACAAGTACTGAGGTCATCTTTAAATATCGACGGAAGGTACAAGAAACCTGGGAGAGTCCTTAGGAGAAAAAAACCACGGTACATAATAAGAAAAGCCACCTATATTTCCTTTGAAATTATTTGCTTCCAATACAAGCTCTTTAAAACAAAATAGATGACTATACAGTGGCTATGGGGGTTCTGTCAACAGCTGCCACTAACATTCGTAAGTCTTATTTATGTTCAAAGGAAGCCTCCAGCCATCAGTGTTTTCCATCTTAATTTTGATTTTGACTTTGTCCTGGCTTCTCTCTCTGTTTTTTTTAATTGGCCCTCATTAAAGGGTTTTTCAAGAGAAAGAAAGAAAGAAAGGCAAAAGCAGCTAATTATTTTAATGACCTACCAAAAAGAAAAGAAATATAGTTCCTTTCTGCTCCAAATACAAGCAAATACCAATGTGCATGAGCAGCAGGATTTTCAGATGGAGGTAGCACAGCATATCAGTACTATCCAGTCAGCTCCTATATTTGATTAATGAATACTCCCAGGACTAATTTTGTATTGCTTCATTACAAGCCTGGGGCAATTAACATAAAGGTTAGATGACTACTTTATTAAAATGTTACTCTTCCTAAACAAAACAATTTACTTCTCTTTCTCTCCTCTTTAAAAAAAACCCGACCGGATACATAAAAATGAGCTATAATCCTTTTCAAGTTCCTGTTGAGAGAAGACATGAATCGCTACGTCTTTCATCAAGATCATAGCAAGACATCCATCCTGTTTCTGCAGAAGGGCAAAGGCGATGCTGTCTTGCAAAGCTAACAAGTCGCAAAAACCAGCAGCTACTCTGTTTGGAGGACTGGGAATTGTAATAAATATGTTGTTCATTCAGCACTTAAGGACGGGAGAGGGAGAGAAATTGCAGCCCTTGAACAACGCACACATCGTTTGCTGTAGCCTGATTTTTTAGGATTTTGATTAGGAATTTGGAACTTTAATTGGGATCGCCAGTAAATCTTGCTAGGGAGTTCAGGGTCTGAAAATGTTTCATCAAAGTGAAACAAGACCCACCCTGATATTTTTAACTTCACAGTTACTTCTACTATATCCTATTGCAAAGATACTGCACAGACTCATCTCGTAATTTCTTACCATGAGGCCTGTAGGTCTCTTGCATTTCAGCTACTAATATAAAAGTTATGTTAACTTACCTATTTATACTAAATATAATACTATAAAACCAGGATTTTTAAACTTATAAAGAAAGATATATATGTATGAAATAAGAGATGTGGATAAAGTAATATATATGCATGCAACCCAAGCATAGGTATAGTCAAAGGCTACACTTGCAAAATTAAACATCTCTTGCAAACTTTTCCAAACGACAATGAAAGCTAAAAGAGCATATGTAGCTTTGTGAAAGCCAAGAGGGAGGTAATTAGAAAGCCCAACTATCTCCGATTCTTTGGGGCTCTATTAAGAAAACAGAGGAAAAGCTACTTTCAAAGTTGCAGGTGAGTGATTTTTCTTCTTTTTTAAAGTGCATCCCTCTGGCAACCTTGCTGTGCCATTGATTCAGCACCAAGATAGGTGACACCATGGAGAGTCAGCTCACGAATCCTGTAAAGGCCTTTTATCCCACTCCCCTGCCAACAGAAATACTAAAGGTAATTGGCTTCCAATAATATTCTCCTTCTCTCCCATACAACTCTCAGATCATGGTAATTAACAACCCTTAATGAACTCAATGGAAAAAAAAAAAGAAAAAGACAATAGGATTGAAACAAAATGCCAGACAACACAGACAGTCTACTCTAGCACTCTTTTAGCTGTTTTACAACTTGGGATGTTCTCACCACAGACTGGCATAAAAAAGGTTAAAGCAAAGCAATCTAGAACTCCAAATGCCTGAGAAGCATTAAAGTAGGAAGAGAGAGTCGCAACTCATTTTTCTTGGCAGAAAACCCATCATTGGAATAGGGATGGGATTGTGTTCACTCCTCAGAGGAGAGTGGTGAAATGAGCTTTGATGACATTTTCCTGGCTCTATCACAACCCTTCCAGTGCCCTAGGACTTCAACCAAACTTTTGTGGAGGGGGAGGAAGACAGAAGATATTGCTGCCCCCAAAAAACACAGTTGTGGGACCTCTCTTATCACAGCGACATTGTGTTCAAATAAGGCACTGCCCATAACTGTTAGACAAAGGCCAACACGGATCACTATCACACAGTTGGACTCCCTCCGTTTTGCAAATATTAATGCTTGTGTGGGGCCCTGCAGGCCAGGTGGAATAGGAGGGAGACTGCACTAATTCTGAAAGGGTTTTGGCCAGCAAAATGTAGGAGGATTCATCAACCAAGTACCATTGTTTTGGGGGAAATGCAAGCTATTATTTTCTGATTGAAGATTCAGTGGCTTACTGCTGAATGACAAACAAGATTTGGTTTTCAATAGGGGCAAGACATTGTAAATTCATACACAGTTGGCATGACCCTAGTCCAACGCTGATCTTGCCTGCTCCACAAATCCGCTTTTTGGCATAGGTGGGAAGCTATGCTAGCTGTTCTTGTAGTAGAGACTCTTGTCACTTAGATCCAGAAAGCACGAAAAATGTGGCTTATCTTATTTTTGGAGATTGGTGACCCATTGCATGCTGTAACATGCCAGCCTTTATGATCATTTGAAGCCTTTCTTTGCTGAGTGACCCATCTTCATGTCTCACAGCCAGCCACTATTCCCTTGGCCTTCCTTTTAATCTCAGCGCTGGCTTCCAGGGAGTCTTGATAACAGCACATGCAAAGCCCGTCTGTCTCCCTCACTCTCAGACAGTTAAAACAAACACACACTTATTTTAAAAGAAATATTATAGAATTATTCACTAATGGCCCACAACGTTGCAATTTATGATCCCATCATGCAAGGACAGACTATTACACTGGAGGTTTAAATTATTACTTCTCTAGCAAATCAGTCTTAGTAAAGGAAGCAACGGGTCCTATCCTCAACTGGTTCCGTATAGGGCACCTATCATCATGTCCCACACTTCTGACTGCTTACCACCACCTTACTTTTCCAGCTCTCCTCAGGCTAATAAAACTGGCTGTCAGCTGTTACTGGTATTAGGTGGTTGAACCCAGGAAACTTTCCATTGACTTAGCCTCTTTTTATATTTTCTTTGAGTCCTGAAAACATTCTGATCCACTTTCAGCATCAATTTGATTTTTTTATGTTCACCAGTGTCAGCTACAGGCATTACCTGCAGAAGATGTTCCTCAGCAAGGACAAAGAGTACTCCCAGCCACTTGGGCCAGCGCGGATGCATGCATTTCAAGCAGTACAGAGATATGAAATACAGCACTTTTGGGTCACGGTGGAAGAGATGGCACAGCAAGTTTCAGTAGCGGAAGTTAGCAAGAAATTGATTTTTATTTTACCGTACACACACATTTTATAGCCACTGGCATCCAAGAATGTCTAAGTGCTTTACAAGAGGAGGATGCATATTATTAGGCCTATTTTATAGATGAGGAAAATAAGGTGCACAGCACTCTTCCCTGAAGGAGAAAGACACATGCACACAATCACTGCCTTCTATGCTTTCAGTTTTCAGACACAGGCAGGGGCTTTATTTTCCTCGATTGACATGCCAGAGCATTTCAGAGTTGTACAGTTTCCAATGTTTGGTTAAGAGCCTGGAGAGGCTTGGCATGGAGGGCAATGTGGAAATGTAGTTTTGATTAACTGATCGCTTCCCACTTCCTCTTTTCAGCCTCCTGGTGCAACATCGAATTTTAGACCAAACTCAAGCGCTCCGCTCCACCCCATGTGCTTTTCGGGTGATAGTCTTCCTTGAATAATTTCTTTATGGAGTTGATGGGAAGAGTTAATCAAAGAATTTCTTCTTGATGCTTACCATTTATAAGTCAGAGCACTTCATAATATTAGTGAAGCCAGGCAACGCTCCTGTGAAGTAGGGAAGCGTTGCATAGAAGAATGGAGGTGCACGGAGACTAAGAAACTTATCCAAAAAGTGAGCAAATCTGCAGCAATACTTGAAACAGAACCCAAGTGCCGTGACTGCCAGCCCCCACATTATCTGATAATGTAGCAGGGATGTGACTAGGCGTATGATAAGCAGAGCCACCTTATGCAACAAACAGACTCACAGGGAGCGCACACCCCATTCAACCAACTGGCAAGTTCTGAGCATTGACAGCGGCCAACTAGGGAAAGAGGGAATTTGAATGCCCCCGTCACCCAAATCTCTCTCATTCCGCAGGCTTTAGCCCTGAACCTGACAGCGCCAGGGTCAGAAAAGGAGCGGAGCATTGTGTTGTGAAGGGAGGGCCCACCTGCAGGTGACGACATGTCTCGTGATGCTACGGCAGGCTCCTCCAAACGTTGAGAGCCAATGGTCTGGAGTGGGGAACTACACCCAGCCCAGCAGGACAGGAGCCACCAGACCCGGTGGAGTATAGGGTGGACTAGCTCTCCAGCTTAGTCGGCTTCCCCTCTGTGCAGCAGCCATTAAGTTTTGCTCAATTCCCACCCCACTCCAAAGAATATTTTCACTAGCGGCCAATGGGGCTGAGGGGTGGCTAAGGACACCTCACGTCCCGGGGATCTCTCTGTGGTAATACACCAGGAAAAATACAGAAAAGAGCAGTCTCTGAGCTTAAGGCAGCTCATGGGCTTCAGATGAAGCTGATTTGCCCTTTGATAGTGCCAATGGGTGAGGAGAGAGATCTTTGCACCTTCCTTGCTCTTGTTCATCCACAGAGAGACCAGCTACAATCTATCCTTCTGTTCTGAGCCTTGCTTGAACCAATGGACACTCCACGGTGCACAGAATTGAACCTATCTATTCCGGAGCTCCGTGTGATGGCTCGGTTGTGTTTACAAGCAAACCGAGCAAACTCATTCCCAAGTTTTGAACTTATTGAGGTGTCAAGAGGTCAAAGTTCATCCAGTCCAGCAGGTCAAGAACACAGCCATGCTAGGATCAATGGAAACTTGATTGACTGCCTTCTCCTGTTAACTCCGAACTAAATCCTTCGAAAACACAGCCAGGGTCCCATGGATTTAGAAGGCACCTTTCAGATTACGATTGAGTTTCATTTGGTTAGCATCTTTCATCCACAAGGATCCCCAAAGTAATGCGTCATCTAACGCTGATGTGCAGTTACTTCTGGGATGCAACAGGGTAACCGTTTAACAATCCACCCCTATAATGGGGGCTATAAGTAAAGAACCTCTTATTCAACATGAGCTCGCAGAATGCAGTAAACAACCTTGCTTCTGTAGGAAGTGCTATCATATCTTAGAAATCAGAAGCATCTAGCTGGTCATTTATTTTGCACCCCTGCAGTATAGTTCTCACTTAGGTTACTGACTGATGAGTCTTGCCCACATGCTCAGGGTTTAACTGATCACCATATGGGGGTCACGAAAGAATTTTCCCCAGGGCAGATTGGCAGAGACTCAGAGTTCTTCACCTTTCTCTGTAGCGTGGGGCATGACTCAATTGCTGGTGGATTCCCTGTACCTTCAAGTCTTTCAATGATTTGAGGACTTTAATAACTAAGTGATAGGTTAGAGATTTATTGCAGGAGATGGGGGGGAGGTTCTGTGGTCAGCATCGTGCAGGGGGTCAGACGAGATAATCATATTGGTCCTTCTGCCCTTAGAGCCTATGAGTCTTGTCTTAGTATACGAGTGCTAACACTTAGTACTTCTACAGAAGCTTCCATCTGACCATCTCTATGCGTTGTATAATCATTAAGTTTCACATCACCCTTCTCACTATTACCCCACTTTTAGGGTCTGGTCCAAAGACCACCAAAGTCAACAGAGAGATTCCCCATGGCTTCAGTAAGCTTTGGATTAGGCCCTCACAGAGGTGAATCCAAATCAGATGAGCACAAACTCACACCAGGAGTCTCTGGCAGAGCTAGAACCAGAAACACAGTTTTCCGACTCCAGGTCTTATTCTCTAAGCACAAGTGAGCAAAGAAAGGTTCAGAAAGCTCTACAGAGAAGAGAAGATTTTTGGTGACAGTGGGTGAGGATGCACCCACTCACAGATTTTATCACCGTACACAAAATTGCTCACGAGAGAAACCAAGCAGGTATACGGCCCTCTTTTTCATAAAAACTTGGAAACCTGTCAAGCAAAGGCAGAGGATCCTAAGACACTTAATTTGCATGTATACATACACCCACATGTGCACTCAAGAAAGGCAAAAAGTTCCATACCTCCTCCCCCACCACATAATTTTGCTTATTTTCCTCCTAGTCACAACACATATCAGCTGCCAAGGCCTCCAAACAAGTCAGCAATTCTCAAGAGGTACCGATGCAGGAAACGTTTTTCCCTGGCAACGTGAGCCTAGTGAAAGCCCATCTCCGCTTCACGCACTACAGTTCCCTTTTTGTTATCAAGGCTCACGTGCTGGCTCCCACAAACCATGGTTCCTTGTACCTGGGCTCAGATTCATGAGCCACAATTAAAGCAGATTGAAAAAATACTGACTTGCCCTCCTGGGGCAATACCCCAATGTCTGTCTCCCTTATTAATAAGGCTTTTCATAACATGTCAACACATTTAGCTGCAATTTGATAAATGACTACAACTTTCAAAAACCTCTGGTGATTTTGTGCGCCTCGGTTTTTGGATGCCCAACTTGGAACACTGTAAATGGTCGTATTTTCGAGGGTGAGTGATCAGCACTTTCTGAAAATCAGGTCACTTCCTGATGGGCACCCGGAAATTACCAAAGGTACAAAAACTTGTCTCAGCTAGCAGTAGTCTAGCCATTATCCACAGAAGATTGTGTTAAATAATACCATCTCTGTTTCCTTGTCCTCCACTCATTGATTTGTCTGAACCCATATCGTCTCATTTTATACTTCAATCGTAAGCTCTCTGGAGCAGGGACTGTCTTTTTGTTCTATATTTGTACACCACTTAGGGCAATGAGATTCTGATCCATCTACATTTTCTTAAGTGACGGACAGTGGGTTTTTTTATTATATATAATGAAGTAACACCACTAGTCACTTTCAAAAATCTTGATTTTAATTCCCAAACACACCAACTATTTACAGGAGTATAAATAAGTGTAAAAGCTATTAGCATTTTATTTACATGGATCAGGGCCCAGCCATTGAAAGAGTGCATGGTACCCTGCTAATATTTGCTTTCAGATTTATTTCATTATTAAACAGAAATAATTTGGCTTTCGGTAAGTGTGCATTTCCCTTGAGAAAAATCACTCAACTTAGATCAGCGCATCGTGCTATTACCTTAAAACCAGAATTAATATCACCGGTGGAGGTTTCAGTGTCACGAGAAATAAAATTAAGAGACTGAACTTCCAAGTATTCTGGCTTTCCCCTCATCGTATGCTGGAATTAATTTGATAATATACATTGATCAGCATCGTTCTCTCTCTTCTTAAAATCCTTGAGAGTAAAAGGTAATCTTGAAACTACTGGAGAGTCAACAGCTACCTCAACATCTGGTTCCTCTTTTTAGATAAGGAGCTCAATAGTTATGATGAATCACATGGTTCTTTATGCATTTCATTTTATTTTAAAAGAGAAATAATTAACCAGAAATCTGGAGTTATAATAATAGAGTCTGTAGTACATGTTTGGAAAAGGAAGAAAGTCTTGTCTATATAGCTCTTCGAAGGTGCCTTCAGGGCATTTCAGCTCAACAATGTTGTAATTATGAGGATCTTTGATTTTTCTAAATCTTGGCTACAACACGGCTCAACAACAATTTGGCAGATTACTCTGCACACATTTAGCTTTATCTGATGAAAGCAATTCCTTCAGACTTGCCTATCTACAGAAAGGAAGTTGTACTCATTGAGTTATGAGGTAGATATGTTCCAAATGAAAGAATCATTTGCTTCTAGACACTGTATGGAATCAATATTTTTCTTGGGAAGTTAGATCTCTGCAAATTTGTCCAAGAGAAGGTTAAGAGATGACTTGATCACACTCTGCAAGTACTGACACGAGGAAAAGATATCTGGCAGTAGACTGCTCTTTTTATCTAACAGAACAAGGCATAATGAAACCCAATGACTGGAAGTTGAAGCTAGAGAAATTTGGACTAGAAATAAGGCACAACTTTTTTTCCCCTTAAACAGTGAGGGTAATTTACCATTGGAACAACTCAGCTAGTGCTGTGGGAGTTCCTTCATCCCTTGAAGACTTTAAATCGGGACCAGATGTCTTTCTAAAGGAGATGCGATCAGTCATCCAGAAGCTACGCAAAAAAGAAACCAAAGATTTTACTAATCTAATCATTTTGGGTGAAAATGAAGAGGAGGAGGCGGCTTTTTTTTAAAAAAACAAAACAAAACACAACTAGCAGCTCTACTCAATACATCTTTCATTATTTTACATCCAGAATGACTGAGTGATAAACAATTACTGCACCTCATCCAGAAGTTATATTATGCAGCTACTTTTGTCTTGAGCCATAAATCAATGGCTTGTATAGAGTGGAGTCAATCCAACACAAACATCAGAAGGACGCTGTAGACTCTGCTCTGGCTTGATTTACACAAATCTAAACTAAATAAAGAAACTTAAGAGACAGTGGGAATCTCATAATTTTCTTTTCCCAGTCCTGGTTCTTGCCTACTGGGTAACTGTGTGCAACTCAATGAATCACTCAGTGTTTCTGGTCCACCATCTGTAAAATGGGGATATAGATACTGAATGTCTTTGTGAAGCACTTTGAGAGCTATTGATTAAAAGTGCCATCTAGGAGCAAGGGATTATGATTATTACTGTATTTTCTTATGTCTGATCCATTCTAGAGTTTATTTTTTATTTAAAAATTTAAGTTTTCACTGTTCCTTCTGACTTTAAACAAATAGCAATTAAATTACCTCCTCTCTTTCCTTCCCTTCTGAGACACATCAAAGCCTATCACATATCTTAAATAAGGCCTGGTCTATATAAGATTATTATATCTAAGTAACTGAATTGCATTAGGAACTGTTTTAATTAGATCGACACAACCCACCTTGTGTGGATAATATTTCAATTTGAGAATGTCCTATAATTTAGCTTACGTCAGTAATGAATCCGTTTAAGATGTAAAAATCCGTATGAATTAAGTAGGTTTGCCTTATATTTTTGAAAATTAGAGCACACCCAAAGGAACCATGAGAAAAAATGATGTCGCAAGGAAAAATACATAAACAAACCCATCAAAAGCTATAAAAATCAAGAAGCATTCCCAAAGATGGGCAAACCTGATAAAATTACTGCCCAACATGTGTGCATGGACAAATCTGCTGGTAAAACACGAGATTACAACAGAAAATTTAACAAAAACCTGGTAAAACAGGATACTAGATGGGTCATGATAGCACACACCAGTTTCAGATCTAGCCCAGGTGGGTTGAAAATTGGCTCTTATCAGAAGGCTGTTTCACAGTCTGTATGAAATGGTTCCCCCTAGCAAGATGTCCTTGTCAAAGAAAGCATTTGAGGGTATGTCTACGCTGTCTGTTGGGCAATCCAAGGCGGCTAACAGTGCAGACCCAAGTGCTGTGCTGCAACTCCCACATGCGGATGTCGCTGCTTCATGTAGTCCTAGTCCTCCTCAGACAGAGCAACATTAATGCAATGAAAGAAACTTCTACCTAGCTTGTGCCTGCAGCACCCAAACAGGGGAATGACAACACAGCATTCTGCTACGCACACAGCCACTCCCACTCTCCCAGTCCCTACGGATGTACTGTGTAGACACACCCTTATTGAAGAAACAGAACTTGGGTCTCCACGCCCCTAGCCACGAGCCCAAACTATTTGCTGTGCCCAAGAGATACATAAATCGTCCCTACATAGCAGGACAGAGCATTGTTTCCACCTATGCTATATCCGGTCCTCATAGTAACCCACATTGCCCTTTTTACCAATTACATGTTCAAAAGAAATTGCCCTTGAGGCACTCAAAGACTCCAGAGGGTTTACATGAGCAGAGAGCTCTGGAAAAAATTTTGCTTTCTTCTCTCCTTTTTGCGCAGAGGGAGTTAGAATTTTTACTAGTGCATTCCAAGCTGTTTTCAAGCTCAGCTTGGGTCTCCCACTGATATACGATATCCGGAGAGGTAGCCGTGCTAGTCTGCGTACAGCAAAACATCTGCATCTGACAAAGTGGGTTGGAGCCCATGAAAGCTTATGCCTGAAGAAATTTGTTAGTCCGTAAGGTGCCACAGAACTCTCGTTTCCACTGGTATACAATATTGTTTAATAGGCTATGAAGACAGGGGTGCGATTCGATGCCGAAGCCTTGTACATTTTCAAGAAAGGAGAGATTTTTGTTCAGTTGGTCTTTAAAAAGACTATCCGTCAACACACAAAAGCGGTTGAATTTAGCTAGGATGTGGCTGGTGCCAACTACGAAGGTGCCTCTGAATTTAATTCACCTTTTATAAATCTGTCTTAGCTGGTTTACTTGGGTGGTGGTGGTGTTTGAAATGTAAAGAGCCGTGATAAACGTTAACGAGCCCTATAGAGGAGAACACTTGTGCTACTCTTTCCCATGAACACCCGTGAGCTGCTGAGTTTAATTTGACTACAGCTGGCAAGACAGCGTATGGGAAGAGAGGGGATTCATTACTGGGTTGGAATACCTTATATTGTCTTTTGTTTCGTTGTACAGGACAGAGAGCGAATGCAAATCAAACAGGGAAGTCATATTTTGAAAGCAGTGCCTGACGTAGTGTAATTTAAAAGATGGCATCAAGGGTGATGTGCACGTGGTATCCTTTAGGGCAGTGGTTTTCAACCATGGGTCGGGACCCAGACACTCTGGTACGGGGTCGCAGCACCCCCTGCAGCCACCGCCTAAAGACTGGAGTGAATTGCTAACAGATGCAATGGTTGGATCATGGGCATAATTTTTTTTTTTTCCAACTGGGTCCTGAGGAAAAAAGTTTGAAAACCACTGCTTTAGGGGCACCTCATCAGCAAGTTTACTCATAGGGAGAGTTACGGTAATTTGCACAACTTCTGTACACAGAAGAATGGAAGTTTCATCCTAGAGTGACTGCACCAAGGCACAATCCGTTTTACAATTCCACTGCCATATCCTTCGTTATGGACTCCACCCCCTTCAAAAGAATCATGCTACAAAACCTAAGACTTTATTTAAGTAAAAGTTACTTTTCTAGCCCTTTCGTCTATGAAGAAAACCTTCGCTATGTTAGTGGATGCAGTGTTTTGTAAACATCCTGAAATAATCATCTCCCAAAAGCAGGACGTACTTCCATGCACCTCGGTAATCCTGCAACCCAATGATATCCAGAAATCTATACTGGAAACTAGTTTACTGCCGACTGTTATACACATGAGAAGCAGGTTTGTGCTAAATCTATTATAGTTAGAGGCAATAATGGAAAATATGGGGGTTTCTGTTCTACCTGTGTAAGTACCACAAAAGCATTTCTTGGGTCCATTACAATTTCTTCCACTGCCACACCATATGGCTTTGTATTTGTAAGGAATTAATTTAGTACATAACATAGCTCCAACCATACCTATCACTCCTTGGTTGGAAACAGCCAAATATGCTAACCTTCCAGGCATGCTACAAAAGACCTCTGTTTGTTAAGGCTTTTGTAAAAGGCACAGAGAATGCTTTCTATAAGGATGAAGGGTGGAAAGGAGTCTCTGTAAGTGGCCGGCTAGCTGACTTCCTGTTTGAAATGGTTACGGGGATAATCCTGCTCAGATTTTATTGACTGTGTTATCATTGATATTGCCATGTCCTGAGCTTTGGATAGACATCTTTTTACCAATTTAAATCTATAGAAACATAGCGTGAACTAAAGGTTCTCAAAATCGCCAGCAACGTGCTTCGTGTTTTAATTCCAGAGGGGTAGCCGTGTTAGTCTAGATAAGCAAAACAAACAGGGAGTCCATAGTAGTCTTTAAAAGTGCCACAGGACTCCTTCTTTGTTTCTCATGTTTTCGGACTCTGATAGAAATGTGCCTATGCTGTAATTCCTAGGCTTAACATGACTAATCCGTGGATAGCAGACACAATTTGTAACATCTTTGGATATGGGGACTTTTAACTCCACTTTTACCATTTTTTTCCCCCTGCATTAAACTCCAAGTGTTTTGAGAGAAACAATGCTCAATGTAAAATATAATATGCAAAATGCGTCAGCCGTGTCATCAAAGATGATATCAGGTTTCTTCTCCAACTAATGTTGTATAAGCATCTCTCTTAATTGGCCGGACATCATTCTGCCATCACCTTGACATCACCCAGTCACTTGTACTGACATGTCTTTTAGCTGATGTTGGAACATTTTCGATAAATCTGTACTGACAGATTAATTTTTATTACTTTCCGGCTGTCAAGTTATCTCCATAAAATTGTTCTGCCCTGGTTTCATTTTATTTTGACATCCTATTGTTATCTCCAGGGATTCTCTTTGGCACTGTTCTATTCTATCTCAAAAGGTGTAACATCTCTGAAGACCTGACATGATATCACTCAAAGAGCTTTCCATGGAGTCCTCACTAAAAAGGGAACGAAACGACCCTTCTGCAAATTAAAAAATAAGCAGCTAATCAAACTGAAGTTCAATAAAGCACTTCCATACATGCATGTCCTTCTCTGTCAAGTGCATCTTAACATGATGAGAAGGCACGCATGTTCCAGTGACCCTGGGAATTATGCCGCTCGGATTTCTAATGCCAGGTAGAGCCAGCCAACAGGTCAAAGAGTAAAGAGCTAAAGAAAAAGCAGTTCACAGGTTCCTCATGGTGAGAGCTGAGCTACAGGCTAATCCTTTTCAAAAAGTTATGTTACACAAACAGGACAAGGAAGCCTTTGAGGTAAACAGCATAAGAGATGTGATAGGCAGAGAGAATTCTGTTTCAGATAGTTCCAAGCACAAGAATAGCCTCGTCGATGTTAATGGCATTACCCACATGCTTCAATACTTTCCTGGATCAGGGCCTTAAATAACTGCAAGAGGTTACAATCACAGACTCCAGGTTATGTCATTTATATAGGTTCTTCTCTCTCTCATACTTGAGAGCTGTATAATCATTAATGGATTTTATCCCCAGAATGATCTAAGGTACAGAGAGAATTAAGGGTCAGATTTTCTAAGGTATTTAGGTACCTAACACGTAAACAGGTATTTAGTGGGATTTTCAGAAGTGCCTAAGCAGGTTAGGTACCTGTTTAGGTGCCTTACTATCTTTGAAAAGTGGCCTTAAGTGGCTTGCCCAGGATTACAAAGGAAATTGCAGCTGAATGTGGAGTTCAAACCAAGTCTCAAGTCCCAGTTCTCTGTCTATTTACTAAGCCATACTCTGATTTATTCAGTCACTGGGGCTCTCTTTAAGCAGAAGAATCCACTAATACAGATCTGATTCCAGGATCAGACTCTTAAAAGAGAAAAAAAACCAAAACTTTAGTTATTAAACATTATATAGTTAATTATATCAATATGGACAAGGTGACATGATCAATAACTCTTTTCTTTGCTTTCTGAAAGTAAAAGATAATATTTTAATTTAAAAAAAAAAAAGAACATCTTCAGTTTTAAGTTTTATCCCAATACAGTTTGGAGTGACTAAAAGATTAAATATATATTTTGGTATGTAGAATACAAACACACATATATATATGTGCGAGAAACACTTTTAGTTGTCTATCTTGGGCCCTGTTTTCATTCCTGCATAAAAGTGTATTTTAATCTATCTTGGGTCCTTACACAGCCTCCACCACCGTAATACCCGAGTGCTTCACAAATCTTCACTGTATTTAGTCCAACACGCCATATGGTAAGGCAGTGCTATTACCCTGCTTTTATATACGGGGAAACTGAGGCACAGAAAGGCAAGATGATTTGCCATGGTCACGCAGGAAGTCTGTGACAAAGCAGGGACCTGAAGCTGGCCTATCCAGTGCAGCTTTCATTTGGTAATATTGTGCATAGATGGGTTTTCTGGTCATCCAAAAAACCCCAACCAACCAAAAGTTTATTAGTACTACACAGTAGTAATGGAAGTCTAACTATCCAAACTTCTGTAGGACAAGTAGGATGGCAAAACAGTGTCCAGTAAGTTATTGGAATGTATTGGAGACAAGGGACATCCTCTTCAGACTGGATTCAGACCAAGAGATTGTAAATCTGAAGGCAGTTTGGATGAAAATGACCATGAAATGATGCTTTGATGATCCTGTCAAACAAAAAGCTTCAGAACAAGGAGAATGGATTTCGAAAAAGCAAACTTTAACGAACAGCGAGCCTATAGATTTTTCTTCCCCGGGGGACTAACCTATCAGATACAGACATTCAGGAGAGCCGTCAGTTTCTCAAGCAGACAATATTAAACACAAAATTGACAATTATTAAGATGTGAAGGAAATATAGGAAGAATAGTAAGAAGCCACTACGGCTCCACCAGGAGCTCTTTAAATGACCTGAAAAATCAAAAGGAATCCTACAGAAAGTAGAAACATGGACAATATGCAAAGGAAGAGAAGAACGCAAGCATTCAGAGACAAAGTCAGAAAGGCTAAGGCATAAAATAAGTTACTCCTCGCAAGGGATAGAAAACACAATAAAAAGAGAACTAGAAAAAGACAAAGGAGATCACCTCACATGACCTTCTCATAAGTACACTAGGGAAATATGGGATAGATAGTTACTATAAGGAGGAGGTGCACAACTAGTTGAAAGGATATACTTTAAGAGTAGTTATCAACAGTTGGCTGTCAAACTGGGAGGGCAACTCTCACACAGCAATCTCTCATTATTATAGACTCATAGACTTTAAGGTCAGAAGGGACCAGTACGATCATCTAGTCTGACCTCCTGCAAAATGCAGGCCTCAAGACCTCACCCACCCACCCCTGCAATAGGCCACCAACCTATGACTGAGTTATTTACCTCCTTAATTCATGATTAAATATTTTCATTAATAATTTGGATAATTGAGTGAAGCGTTTGCTTATAAAATATGTGGATGACACCAAGCTGGGTTGAAAGCTCTTTGGAGGTCAGATTTAGAATTCAAAACACTATTAACTTCAACAAGATTACATTCACTAAGAGACAAAGGCAAAGTACTTCACTTAGGGAGGAAAATTCAAATGCCAAGTAGGTGACAGTATTGCTGAAAAGGATCTGCAGGTTACAGTGACTCAAAATTGAGCATGAGTTAAATGTGCTACTCAACCAGAGTACTGTATCTAATTCTGGGTGGGCAAATTAGGAAGTCTAGAAGACAGCAACAAAAATGATACAAGATTTAGGAAAGTTAAATCACGAGGAAAGGGTTAGAAAAAGTGGATATGTCTATTCTTGAGAAAGAGATGACTGGTGGGGAGGACGACATGCTAACAATCTTCAAATATATTAAGAGCTGATCCGAAGAGAATGGTGGCTAATTCCTCTCTACAACCACCAAGGCCAGGACAAGAAGTCATGGGACTAGTCTACTACAAGAGGGACAAAATCGAAAGTATAAGGGAAATGATGCTTTGGAACAAGCTTACCAGGAAGAGAAGGGAATCCTCATCATGGGGAATTTGGGGGGGATTAATTTTGGACTAACTCCTCTCAGGGAGTCTAGATTCACTTGGTTGTGCCTCAGCAGGGAGGGCTGAACTTGATGGCCTCTTGAGGTCCCTTCCAGCCTCAGCATTTCTATGAAATGTGGAAACTTTTAGGCACCAAGGAGAATTTTAAACCAACTTATGAGCATACTGAAGCAAGAGTTAACAATCAAAGTCAGAATATTACAAGCAAAAGCTGTAATACGCACCAGCTGATAAGCACAATGACACAGAATTGTTAGACACATCCACGCCCCCAAACCATAAATTGCACTAGGACACTTAATTGAAACCTATATAAAAAGGACCTTTGGTAATTGGATGCATAGCCAGGAACCAATTTCATCTAATGTATTTAATAGGCTTTTAAATTCATTTTATTAGGATACCTTGGACCTCATGCTCAGTAATAGACACAGCTGGAAGACAATTTGTTGTGAAAGTTTCTCTGTACAATGGTATTAAAATCCAAATGCAATTTTTCAAGGGTCTGATATGACAGAGGCTGTGATGAAATAATTTGCTTACCGTTTACGAATGGATTTATAGAGGGATTCCTATTGAATAGTACCATAAGCACCTTTGTATACTTAAATCATTAAAAAGAAAACCCCCTGTGCAGACAAGCCCTTTAAGAAGTCAAAAGTCCCATTGAGTTCAGTGTGTGTCGGTGTTTAAAAGACTCGAATCCTGGAAGAGTAACCCTTTCTGTTCAGGGAAGTGTCTTTGTTTTAGGTCATGGACAATAACAAACGCAACGTTGGCTCTTACTGAACAAATACTACATATCGCGCACAGCACAAGCCCTTATCTAGAAGAGATCAGATATGTCTGGATGAGTCAGCTTTCGATAACAAAGGGAATACTCAGTACAATTTCTCTGAAGTGCACCTTTAAACCTTTATAACCACAGATGCTTTCGACTCTCACCAAACTCTCAGGAACAAATGGTGTGGGTTCCATATAATTAAGACCCTATTGCTTGTACAAGAGATATTCCAGTGGATTTTTTGGGATGCTGGTAAGTTTTACCAGAAATTGCTATAATGATCATTCAGATAACACCACATTTTGTGATGCAGTCTCCTTACTTTTCGTCACAAATATGCTAACTGATAAAACAATCCCCTTTTTTGCAAGGGGTCTGCCAGTTCCAAATCACTCGTGGGCAGTAGAAAGGCGCTGTTCTAACTGGTTGGGGTGACATCAGCCTGGTTCAGAGAGACGGGGGGCAGAGGGGAGAGGGATTTCAGATAACTGAGTTTTGGATAATCAAGTTGTAAACTATATAAATAATGTGTCCCTATCTTTCCTACATGAAATCAAGGTCAGGTGATTTTTTAAATTGGATTTATGTTTTTAACCTTTTGAAACAGAGAATTATGTGGGAATTGCAGCCCCACCCATTCCTTCTAAAATGCTAGTAGCCGGTAAAGACATAACCTTCTAGTGCTCGAAAATAAGATTTAAACTTATCTTAAATACCACAGCCCAGTTGCTATCACACTGTGATAATCTGTATTGTTGCCAGCATCCCACACTGGAGGCAGAGTCTCCTACAACGCCATAAATCCCCAGCTGCCTCAAACAACATGCGCTTTCATTTATCTCCATGTGGTTCTCTGAAGCCCTGCAAGGTCAGGGTAGATTCTTGCTTTGTTGCATATCCAAAACAAAATCTGTTTGGTGTCAATAAAGGGGGTGAAAAACGTAGTCGTCAGCCTGGACTATCTGAATAATTCAATTCTCATTCCCAGCGGTGACAGGAATACCGCATAGCTTGCAGTTTAGGGGACGCCAAGACAATCCAGGAGCCCCAAACAGGTATTTAGTAAGCGATATTAATATGTACAAGAATGGATCCACTTGGATGAATGTCACTTCATTTGAGTTACAGTACAATTTGTGGCTCTTATAGCCCCACTATAACTATAGCCCCACTATATTAGTGCAATATATATTATTATATATATAGCCCCACTATATTAGTGCAATATAAAATCTCCACGAATTGTATCTTCTTGTAATTTTATGGAATGCAAGCCATTCAATAGCCGAAATTATATGTACATAAGAACTTTTATATACAAATCTATATTCCACACTTTCTAATAGATTTTTTTTTCAAATAGGGAAGAATACTTTTGGGTCAATTAATAGCAAGAAGAGATGGATTCTCCCCACTGGAGAAGAGTGTGTTGATGAAGGCTGATGGATTTATGATTCCTGTGCTCATGGTTCTTAGTGTTGACAAAACACCACGAACACATAAACAATCAGATCCACGTAAATGGACTCCTGAGCCTTGTGTAGGTCAGGCTGCAGGATCAAGACTGCCATAGAGAAGTGCTTCCTTCAGCCATATTACTAAAGAGTGTGTCGTAAATTACAAAATGAACCAAGAAAAAGCAAAACACCAAACCAAACCTACAACTCAAGGAAATTACCATTCATATGTAGACACCTAAGCCAGTCTTCTTTCAACACCTCTGCCAAGAGTTCACAATTTAGTGTCCTCAATCATATATTTCGCTTTTGAAAAAGTGTTTCATGTACACTTGAAAACTGTTAAATATTTCACGTGGAATGAGGCGGTACCAGATCTGTTTAAAGCAGGACTTTACTCTGAAAACTGACTTTGTAAACACAGATCCACCTTCTGCAAAAGATCTGTGTGTGTGTAACTGCAGAGTTACACTTCTTCTACTGATGGCCTTTTTTAAAAAACAAAACACTACTGCTTATTCCTTTTAGCCTTGCAAAGCCAACATCTCTCGTGAGGTTACATGGGTTCTAGCTACACAAACAATTTCTTCCCTCCGTTACAACTGGGCAACTCTGCTGCAGGGACCTGAAGGAAACCACCCTACACAGTTGTAAATGAATGCAGCTTTTGGCCTTCAGGATTCAATACCTTACGGGTTATAACGCCCAAGCACCACAGAGCTGAGGCAGACAGAGATCACGTGTACATTAAGACAAAAAATGTCAGTTTTCAGGGCTGAACAACGAAGCTCTGCACAGATACTAGCGTCTGCTCACATGGTGTAACTTGCGGGAACTAGGGCTGAGGTTTGATAATTTCTCTGAATGTCTAACACTTCCCTCTGAATTTAGCCGCTTGAATTCTGAGCTCTTCCTGTTTTTCTTTAAAACACTATAAAACGGATAACTCCGAGTTGAGCTTGTTGACCCAAGTTGAGCTTTGTCAATTAACTGGAGAATCAATCTCTCTTTGTATTGGGTAGAAATTAGACAGGTAAGTACATTTCTAGTATGTTTCCGTTTGAACAAGACAGATCCCAATACAAAAAATCCAAAGACTCTCGTATGTCCCCATAATGTTAGTTCACGCCTCACTCAACTTCAGTAACCCACAAACAATACAATATACCCAGACTCTACATTACGGTCACTGGAGCTTGAGGAATTTAGCCAGAACCTATTCAATTCCAGATTCATTTAGGATCCCTATATCCTCTTGACAAATAAGCCTTATAACATGATGTAGTTAATAAAACCAGAGACTCGTAAAACACTCGGAAACAAACAAATCTATTATGGGAATCTTGCACCTGAACACAGCAATAGTTCCAAGTCTAAATTTGAGTAAGACATTACTTTTACATTGGGCTAATTACTTCCAAGTGCACAGGAAATTCAATTCAGCTGTGTTAGCTCAGAGAAAATGAGCAACAGGGACAGAGTATTTACCAGCAGCTTGGAGAAGACATGTCTAACTCCATTTCAGGGAAAAAAAAAAGCTTTATTTTGTAAGGCTGAGCAAAAATTTTAAATCAAAGGTGCCCTTACACACAGCACATTGGGGTGCCAAAGGCTTGGAGGGCCCTTTTATATAAATTCACCTCCCATTTAGGTTCCTGAAGGGTCATATTTTTTTAAAATGCTCGGCTCCCAGGATCTGCAACAGTGACACGTACAGCCAGTCTCACAAGAACTGGCCGAGTACTCGTTTCAGATGTCACCGTGAACGCTATTGTTCACAAGACATGATCTGAGCGACTAACAGAACGTAGCTTGTTAGTCACTCTAAACCAACTCCTTCTTTTAAAAGTGAGAGCTAAAACCCAATTCAAGCACATAACTGAGAATATTAAATATCCTACTCAACATTTCCGAAACGTTTCATTCTCGGCGTCCTCCACTCTCTAGGGCACAGACTTTCAGAGCTCATGCCCATCTTCCAAGAAAACATTCGGGGTTTGATGAAAATATTCAGCCATAAGTAAGCTGTTCTAATTTCCTAGGTTTCCAATGCAGCTTCATGAAGACCAGCAATTTCCCTGGGCCAATGAGCCTAGCAAACAAGGGGTGAAATCCAGGCCCCACTGAAATCAGTGGCCAAACTCCCATTGTCTTTTGGGGTCCACTTGCATGTATTTGACATCCCGAGCTTTTATTTCGGAATCCAAGTCTCAGAAAAGTTCTGGGGAAGCAACCAAGCTTCACGTGGGCTAGTATATTCATTTTTATATATTTTTAAAGAATAGGTAATAGAAGAGAGCGCATAGTCTAAGCTCTGGAAATCCTTTACAATTCACCATCCTGAGCTCTTAAACCCACAGCTCCTTCAATCCATGCCTATAAATAATCACGTCTGGTGGACAACAGTTAATACCTATGGAACCAATTCGCCCCCCCCACTCCCCAACATTGAGCAGTAGAGTCACTGAAATCAATATGACTACTTGCAGAACGAAAGGAGTCAGAATAAGCTCCCAATTTACATCCAGCGGAGCTTTTTTTGTACCCAAAGACTGGAATCTGTAAAGAAGGGTCAGTCTTATCTAGGAGATAGAACAGGAGATGAAATGCCTGAGCACTAGTGAATGGTGTTAGGATGGGAAATGGCTAGGTCACTGCCTTTGTAAATTAAAGTTACATTAATGCCATTTTTCTGTACAATGTGTGTTCATTCCATAGTACATGCTGAAGCGTTTGGGGGTAGTAGCTGAACACGGCTGACAGAGTGAAGCAATTCAGCTTCACTGAAAAACACAGGTGAAGAACACAAGTAATACAGGTGGAGAATCTGAAACAGAAATACATTACAGTCTCAAGAAATCACTTCATATAACTTGTAGTACAAATTAGCTTTAAGAGACAGCTCAGCCAGCCCATGTATTCCCCACTGAGTTGTGATACCTATTTAAATGATCAAAAACAGTCAGTTCTTAAATTCAGGAAAAATCCCAGACCTCAGACACAGGCAAACGAAAAAAAAAAAGTTCACAAGCAGAAAGGCAGCAAAATGTTACTCTCAGGACCACTCTCTCTCATATGCCTCAAGCTTGCTAACAGCATTTTTATGTCACAGGCATGTTGCTTTCCTTTGCCCTCATATTTTATTTCAGTGAAGTCCTGTCCTAGTAACTGATTAGAAACTACCAGACAAGGTGGTGAGTTATTTTGCAAGAGTTAATGATGCCATGCAAAACCCAGTCTGAATGCATGGGCTACATACGCTGGCCAGAAATAGACCATTTGCATTTGATCATAGGACTTACCCAATTGAGGCCCATTCTTAATTCCAGTGAAATATGTATGACCCTTATCCAAATCAATGCAAAGCAGCAAGCAATCTGAGAGAGGATAAAATGTGACCTTCCCATCTAAGACACAAGTTACTGTTCCTCCAGACTGTGTTCACAACAAAAGAAGTGCTAGCTACAGCCTGGCTCACTTGAATTCATTCTTCTCTGTAATAAAAATGAACACTCTTCTCTTTGAAGGGTGGCATGTTTCTGAAACGGACTGTCAATGGGGCAGAGAGGAGAAAAGTGAGAACTTTACTGGTCGCAGCCAGTTTGCCTCGCATACTTCAAGTTGCGTAAGTGGCAGAGGAGAACACGCTGCACCCACGCAAGAGGGCCATCACTGGAAGTGACCTTTCACAAGCGCCAGAGCGAGGTAAGTGCTAGAGCACAATGGTGTGTTTATCACAGTTTTCTGCCTGGTGGGAGCCATAAAGCAACCTTTTAAGCGGTTGTTACTGGCAAAGATTTATTCCAGGTCTACGCTAGCTTCTGGAAGCTGAGGGCAAGACACAGAACCTTGACGAGATAAAAAAATTGCCATGGGAAGAATAACGTGCTCCTTCCAGTAACACCTTGGAGAAACGCAGCGCTGTGTCTGGGCAAACAAGAATGATTGGATTCTCAGTAACAACAACAAAAAATCCCAGGAAACCAAGTGCTTGTCATTCCAGCTTCCGTACTCAGTTTAAATTGCTGTTTACAATATAGTGATTCTTCTTCAGAGACCTCAGGGAACCAAATTGTACACAGGCCACAAGATAAAGTAACCTCTCCACTTTCTCCTTACAAGGGTGTCCTGGATTATATTTAGGGATGTGCACAACTGCTTTGGGGAAAGCAAACAACCTCTCCTCAACCATTTAAGAATCAAGGGTCAGATTTTCAAAAGCCTTTATTAGCAGTACAATATCTAGTTTTTATATAGCACTTTTCATTAGTAGCTCTCAAAGCACTTTACAAGACATCATTAGCCTTTATAGAATAAAGCATCATCCCCATTTTACAGACGAGGGAATTGAGGCAGAGGAAAAATAAAGTGCCTGGCCTAAGGTCAGCCAGCAGAAGACCAGCAACAAGAACTTGAAATCTCCTGCATACTAAACCAGCATTTTCTCCACTAGACCACAGAACCTTCTTTAATGCACCTTCATTTTGGTTGAAGCTAGATGCCCACCCTGTTAAGCAGCTTTTGAAAAAACACAGTAGATACCTCTTTGCGTCGTAAGTACCTTTGTAAATCTAGCCCTAAACTATGAGTATTGGGTTTTGTGGGTCTTGGCATTCCAAAAATATTAGTGAAAATTATTTCTTTAGCCTGGATCTGGAATCCGAAACACTTTGAGAAGTGGCTGTCACTAGGTTTCCATCCCTACTGTTAAGAATTCTAAGTAAGCATTTGGACATTTGAATTTTTATCTGAATCAAATCAACACTCCACATGTTTTGTGGTTGACACACCTACAATGTCATCCTTATAGAGCTGCATAAAAGGCACGCACACAAAATTACATACACAGCAGTGACTGGACCGTGAAATTATCCCCAATTGACCAGACGTTGTTTCTTCAACCAAGTCCTCTAAGATCTTTTTATGTCCGATAGTTGAGTTTGACTTTATGTATATCACGCTTGCCAAGAATTGCAAATGGAGAATTAATGGCTCCCACTCACAACCTACTGCACCATTTTTACTTTACATCACTTCAACAGCTTTCAATATAGAGAGGTCAAATGCAATTTTTATGAGCATCACTATTGTTCTATTTATATTAATGTCCCATCAAAATTATTATAATTAAGTAGATGATCATTACAATTTATTAAGCATGGCCTCCTCAAAATGCATCACCCGTAAATTTATTATCAATTCTTATGAATAAAATTGGTACTAAATACTAAAATCTGATGTGTACTCATGTCTATTGCCATCATCATTCAAAGGCTTACTCAGTTCACGGCTACCTGCAAAGATTTCTGTATTATTAGGGCAAGAATCGATTTTCCCTGCCAATTTTCTACTGATCCACATATCATTTATACCAGGTTTCCTTTGTGGAGTACCATCATTTAAACCTCAACCCTCCACACAGCTGCGCAGGACATAGCAGGGAGCACAAAACTGTGCTATGGACAGACTGTAAAGAAAAACTATATGGGGCACAAGGAAGACTGAGTGCTCCACTAACCTGCACTGAGTGCTAGCAAGTTTTACACCCCTGAGCCAGACCTCGACAAATGTGCCACACACCTAGGGGCCCTCCTCCCCAAAAAAAGCTGCAGTGCTGCTGAAGGCACCTGCGGCTTTTTTTTTTTTTTTTTTAAGCACTACAGGCGCTTTGCATATAAACACCACAGTGCAGTTAGGTGCCCCAGTGAAATTCCTGGGTGCCAGAATGACCTGGGATCTGTTGAGCCCTGTCCTGAACATCCCCTCCCTGACTGCCCAAATTAGAGTACAAAGGGTGGCATGGGAGCAGAAAATGGGCATATCTGAAGGGATGAGGTTAAATGCAATTCTCAGTGTCAAAATAATGCACTCCCCAGCCCCAGACTCCACCCCTCATAGTAGCCAGGGATAAATTGCTGGCACTGTAGCACCACCCTAATTAAGGTTCCCCTGAACTCCCATATCCTCTGCTGTTCACCCTGATAATATATGCACAGCTATTTGTGTCCATACAATGCACGATTAAGCTCCTAAAGGACCATGCTTAAAAATCTAGGTGTTCCTTGGGTGGCCATAATGTGCAGGAAAGTCTGTGTTTAAGTAAGTTGAGAACAAGAAAATCTGGACTGGATGTTGTCTGAGTCCACTTCATATAACCAAGTGCTTCTCTACTTAATGGGTCAGCATAGCTCTGTGTTCCACACAAATAGGAGTTAGGAGACCCATCTGCCCTTTGAAGCTAACTAAGGCTGTATTATGCAACTGATAAACTTACATGAATATTTGCATTGGGACTACTTATATGGGAAACATTAGGCATGTGTGTTAAGTTTGTAGGATTGAGGCCTAAGATTCAAGAAGTGTGTGAATCCGTGACCATATTGAGTTTCTCGCCTTCTCCAGACCCTTGTACGCTCAATAGCTCTGCCTGTTTTGCTGAATGAAAATGTTCATACGGCAATAACAGACTAACTCATTAGCTGCCCCTCCCCCCAGTCTGCTCTTTTTCTACCTCTATTGAGGTCATATTATTGCCCTGATTGTATGTGGGCTTAGAAAGCATCTCGCAGAACAACAGCTAAAAAAAAGTCTGATATTGCCCTAGGAACATTTTTCATTCAGCTAAACAGGCGGAGCTATTGAGGATACAAGGGTCTGGAGAAGGAGTGAAACACATCATCATCTAAATGCACTCAGCTTACTAGATCAACAAATGTAGCTGTTCTTAACCAATGCTGAATTTTAAAAGCTTCTAATTGTAACGTTCCCTTTGATGCCATTTCCTGACACCAGAAAAGAAGGTGGAGTTCAATCCATTTCCTTCCATATGGGGATATGCCTAATGGTTTCTTATTACATATTCCGTTTATCCCACAAGTATTTATCCAGTAATTCATAATTTAGCAGAACAAGATACTCTTTGCACAGATCGCTCACAGATTTGTGTGTTAGAGAATTCACCATCAATCTGAATTTTGCTGGCTCCTTTTTAAGTGTCATCTGCACATCAGTAAGAGAAATTTAAAAAAAAAAAAGCTGTTGTTCTTTGAGATGTTTTCTTCAAGTTCATTCCAAGTAGGTATGCACGCTACACGCACAATCGGTTGAAGACTTTTCCCTTAGTGGTGCCCCCTGGAGTTGCACCTCTCAAGGCGGATGGATCTTAGAATGGACAAGAGGAGCACATCTCGCAACACAACAGTTACAGAAACGTCGGTAACCATTTTTTCTCGAAGTGCTTGCTCATGTTGTTTTCAAGTAGGAGACTCCCACGCTGACCATAAGAGGAGCAACTGGAGCTCATGAAATCACGGACGGAAGCACTGCTCTACTAAATACCACATCATCCCCGACCTGTTGGGTGATGGGATGATGTATGATGAATCGGTGACCATGTTGCAGCCCTGCGGATCTCCTACGTAGGGATATGCACCATGAATTCTGCCAAGGAGGCCTGCACCCTTACAGAGTGCACTGTCAGTCCTAATGCAGGATGTGATCAATCATGAAATCCCCTGGGATAACACTGGGAGACCCGTCATCCTGTCCATTAGTGCTAAAAGGAGTTAGTTTGATTAGAAAATGGTCTTGTTCTTTCCATGTAGAAAGCCAGTGCTTGCCTGACATCCAGGGAATGGGGACTCTGTTCCTGTTATTGGACATGAGGTTTGGGAAAGAATACTGAGATGAAAAGGTCCTTGTTCACATGAAACTGGGATGCCACTTTTGGGAAGAAGACCAGAAGTGGATGCAATTGGACTTGGTCCGTATGGAACACCATGTATGGAGGTACCGACGTCAGGGCCTGAGTTCAGACACCCTCTTAGCTGAGTTTATTGTGACCAGGAAGGCCACCTTGCACGAGAGAAGTGAGCATGTCCCTTTATGAGGTAGAGTTAAGGTTGCAGAGGCAGCCTTAAACTTTGTAATTCCTGGAGGGAGAAACTGGCTTTGTGTATGAGGGTTCATAATGGTCTTATCCACTTTATTAATGACCAACAGTTAACATCCTAAAACAAAAGGAGGTTTCAAAAGAGAACCTTCATCTTGCAAAATCACAACTACTATTTCCATTAAATGCAAAAAGATGTTCATTACAATCACCACGAGGCCAAGAAAGATTGGAGCTAATTTTATCGGATTTACAAACCTGTTCGGTGCATATTATACAAGACACCTCTCAACCTCCTATTTCCTGGGCAGCAGTTAGTTCTTGGCACACATCCAGCTTTTCCCCCAATGCAACTGAAATGCAGGTGCTTCTGCGTACAGACAGAGAGTCACTAACCATATCTGTTTATGATTTTATCTCCCATCTAATTACAGCTGAAATAATGTAATAAGATTTGCTCTCCTTGTTTGAGTCTGACATATTTAATAGATGATTCAGTATTGGTTTATCCAGCTATGTCACAATGACAGCACCACTTAATGTTAATCAGAGGTTGTGTGCGAGCATTAATGTTAAGCTTTGCACAGCTCAGCCGAATTATTACAGTTGTGAGACACCGTCAATATGTTTTGATCTCTGTGTCAAATGCATTTGGTTACTTGTTAATTTCCTCCCTTTATGTTTCATTGGTGTTTAATTGTTTTGTCATCGGTGTGTGTGCTGCTCAACCTAATTGTAATATTGTATGTTTAGGCAAATCAGAGAACACAGCGGGACATGCGTTGTCTCTGCAGATCAGATATTCTCGGTTTATCTACCTATCACCAACATAAGCAGCAGTAAAACCCCTGTTTAAACTCCCAAGGAGCAATTACAATACAATTCTGATGGAGATACAAGGTCTCGATGTTCAGCTAACAAAAAAGGTTCTGACATCAGAAAATGAGAAAGTCCTGAGTTTAATCTGCAATTCTTTATCGAGCACAGTCAGCCTAGAGAATTCACTATCCAAGGAGATCAGAGTCAAATACTGTTGATAGAGAAGGACTGTTCGTTTGTTGTCGAGAGCTACTGAAACTTATTCTTCAGCGCCTAGACTAATCACGTGGGTTAGGAGGGAATCTCTCTCTCACACACACACACACACACACACACACACACACACACACACACACACACCCCCTCCCCTGCCCCAATCTGACTACATATATTACTGAAGTAAGGGGAATGATGGCTTCCTCTGACTTGAAAGAATGTGCCTCTTCAGAAGTATATTTGATTTGGACAAGTAGTTTGACTGGCATGAAAAGCCTACAGAAACATTTAGGCAGGAACATATCCTTGCAACAGACCACGTTGCCAACTTTGCCCACATATCTACACTTTATATTGGATGAACAGGACAGGCTCCAAGCAAAAGAATAAATGGACACAAATCTGACATCAGAAATCACAGCATTCAAAAACCAATAGGGGAACACTGCAATCTCCCTGCTCACTCCATTGATGACTTGTTCATAGCGGTGCTCAAACAAATGAATAACAAATCGCAGCTTCAAAGAGAAACTGCAGAACTGGAATTCATATGTAAATTCGACTCCGTTGCCTAAGGGTTAAACAGGGACTACAGATTTTATTCTCATTACAACAGGTGATTTGACCTCACCTTCGTCTATATGCTATTCCCCAATTTCTGAATCCCAACACATGTTCTGATTTCCTGTTACAGCCTGACCTGATCCTGTGTCATACATTTCCCTGCATTTAATTTCCTCCCATTCTGTAAATTCCTCATCTTCAAAGCATCTGACTAAGTGGGATTTTCTCCCATGAAAGCTCATGCGATAAATAAATATGTTAGTCTTTAAAAGTGCCACAAGATTCCTTGTTTGCTTTTCTATTGCGGCATTCTTAAATTCTAACCTGGGGTCCAACCCAAATGCCTTTGAAATCAATGGCAATCCACCCCCGACTTCCATTGTGGAAAGAACTCACCCACCATGAGCCTGTATGGCACCATTTCTAACACCAATAGGGTGGGTGAGCAATCACCTTTATATCTCCAGGTTCGACTTGTTTGCTTTTGAAGTTTATCTTGGATCACTGCCAACAAGCCAACCCACTTTCAGTAAAACCACCAAGAGACAGTGAAATCAGAGCTACCTGCCCCGAATCTCCATTTCCCTAAATTTAGGGTGCATGGAGAAATTTAGAGTGAGTTCGCGCCTGCTGAGCAATCACACAACAGTCGGATTTCAGACCCTCACCTAGATGTGCACGTAGCAAGCATTGTGGATCTGATGTTGCAGTTTGGGCCCAACTCCAAATTATATCATCATTTACATTCAAAAGGATTGGCAGCTGACATTTCAAGACAAGCTGAAAAGCCGTCCTTTTTGATAAATGTCACTGTCGTTATCTTTGAGAAACATCAGACAAACCAACACATGGCCCATCCATCAAGAGACTCCCTCTGGATTGATAAGCAGCCAGTTTTACACACTTTCTGCTCGCTCAGGCTTCTCCGATAGTCAACGTAATCTAAAATATTCCCCCATCCCATCTTCACTAATCACCACATGATCCACAATACTTAAGAGCAACCAGTTGGTTAGTCACAATTCTTATGTTCAGCCAGGTATAAACTTTTTTGTTGAAGTCAGAGTCCTGGCAAGCATTATAGGCAAAGCTTTCAGGCTTGACTAAAAATAAATAAGGAAGCAAATAAGTCAACACTTAACAGGAATTGTTTTAATTTAAATATCTCCACTGTAGCGCTGGGAACAATGATGTGCTAGAAATGAACGAACATGTTTATGTGATCAATGAAGAGTCTTGTTTTCCTTTCCTTTTTTAAACCATCAATGCACCCACTGTTATGACATCTGGATGTCTCCTGAAAAATGTACAGCACCAGATGTTAGTCGCCTGTCATTAGCCAGCTCCCCCTCCGTAACACCTCAACCCACCTCAGAAAAAAACTACTCCAGCAATGATCTATAGTCAGACAATTACTTGGTCATAAGGAAGCACAGAGTCAAGATGAGAAATTCAGAGATTATGTACGGGTTGCTCCTGCATGTTTATGAGTAGCTTTACTAATGTGTATAGTCTCAATAAGATAACTTATGAGAGAACAGAAATTAATACAAATAAGGAAGATCAGGCCTCACATGAGAAATTAAAATGTACAACGTGGCAATTTTAATAACCTAGGCCAAGACTTTCAAGAGTGGCTAGTGATTTTTGGATACCCAACTTGAGATGCCTTAAAAAGCTTCATTTTCTCATAAAATTGAGTGCCTGCCCCATAAAAATCTATGGGGTGTCAAATTGAGCTTCTAAAAACTGCAACACCTAAAAGCACTATTCACTTCTGAGAGTATGAGCCTCGGGGAATTCTCATGAATGCTTTACAGGATTTGTGCTATCAAAATCAAGTGCTACTGAAAACACAAGGAAGGTTTTTGTATTTGGGTGTTGGGGGAAAGGCGGGTTGTCAGCCTACTATATTGTCTTTTTGTGGTCTCTGTTATTAAAAACAAAAAAATTCAAGCCGCCTTTAGGGGTCAGTCCTGTAGAACACATTAACATTAATCACACCAGCGCATTCGTACTGACCAGAGACTACCCTGTTACATAACTTTGTAAAATCATCTCGTATGATGTTTTCTGTCTTTGTTATTCAATGACACTATGCAGAGAAACAGCTGTGTATGCACAAGCACGGGACTACAGCAAAGCACACCTGTATCCGAAGTGATGCTTCAAGCCAATAAATCTTAACCTCCTTGGAGCCTGCAGTGAGTGCACATCGAGTCCCTAAGCCTCACCTCTAACAAATACCTTTCTTCCTCCAGAGCGTAGAAAAAGAACAAGGGATGGTTCCTACACCGTGACTGTAATGGGACTGAGCAATGACATGGGATTGCCATTTATCATGATAACGGCAAGCTTTGTGTTTAACAAGGGAACTCTTCTCTTCCAAAACGAAAATCATTTACACGTGCCAGACTGCAAAAGCAGTGTACGTGAGTATTTTAAACCACAACAACTGTTTCCGACCCATGTGTAGCCCTGCTTACAGCAATTTTGTGCCAAATCAGAACTGCCTTCAAAAGCTAGCTGAGGAAGTGCCCCATTAGTAACTTACTTACCACCCCCACACCTCCGATTCACACCCTCCCCTTCAGTCCCCTGTCACTGCAGGAACGCCCTTGGTTATAAAAGGTTATTTTCAACAGCAGCAGTCTGCACGTGGGCTCCACAGTGTCACAACTGAGATTCCAGATTCTCACACTGGGTACTGCAGACTGGTAATTACATCATTACACAAATCCACTTCCTAGCATCTCAGGAAATAACTGACCGGCCTCTACAAAGAGCTCAGGACCATCACCGTTTCAGCAAGACTGTTCAGGCCGCAGCCAAGAAAGAAATTGCAGAGAAAGTGGCTAATAAGAGCAGGCGCTATTACTCTGGGTGCTTATAAAGGAACAACAGTCAGGAACCAGAACACAATGGAGACCCACTAGGGTCCTGATCTAGTAGGAGATGGCTTTCGCTAGCTTTGGGTCAGCTGTTAGTCAAACAAAACAACAGAAATAACTTTTGAACGATGATCGTTTTTCATTATTTGCAACACAGTGGTGTGTGAGGGTCCACAGGGAGTGTGACACGCGCAGACAGTCTCTACTCCAAGGAGCTTATAAGTCTGTTTCCCTCTGAGGATCAATAAGCACAGTACAGATGTTTAAAAAGGAGCCAACGCCGCCTCCTCAGTCAGACAGGTAATTATTAAATCCACGTTGCAGCAGGGCAAACTGAGGCAAAGAGGAACACATTTGGCCAAGGTGATTCAACAGGTCACTAGCCATGTGTGGAGTGGAACCCAAGGATGCTGACTCCCATCATCCCCCCTCAGACAGCTAGATCATACTGGTTCCCACTTAGAATTTCCTATTGCAAACAGCAACCGTCAGAAACAAGCAGTGTGTTAGCTGAACTGTTGGGCATCAAGAACATTTCGTTAAACTTCTGCTTATTTTACTCTGCACTTTTTATAATCCTTGGTCGAAAGTTTTCCTTTGCTACTCTTTTGACTTATTGTCAACACTGGATTATCTATTTGTACTTCAAATGAAATCTGAAATTGACATGACAGTTCAATTTTTTGGTACTACATTAGTAACACAGACATCATTGTCAAACTAAGCCCTTCTCTTTCCTGTGTCTCAGTTTCCCCATCTGCAAAATGGCGGAAGCCTATGAGTGTGATTGTGCTCATTTGATATTTGCAAATATTTTGTGATACCTGGACCACCTCTGGGCAAGCCATCTGTCATTTTAATAAATGAAAGGAAAACGCAGACACGCATGGCATACTGCAATTTCCCTGTGCGCGGCCCTGTGGGAAACAGCATGTACTCACTACCAGAAGTGATCTATTGGTTAAACAAGATAGATATTGGAATAAAATATGAGTCAAACTACCAGGGGCTCAGACCACAGTCAGATATTTGACTGAAAGCATGTTTCGCTCACTTCTCCCTTGAAATAAAGATGGCCATTCAAACCTGGTTCCGAGGAGGGGATATGGACACGGCAACAGACCACAATTCTAAACAGCGCAATCTTTTGCGTTGAGCAGGTCTCTCTAGTATTTCACTCAAGTGATTATGCAAATAAAAATGGCAGAATTCTGCTCCTCTTTTCCTTCAAGCAGCAGTGTTGATGAATAGTATGTACAGCTGCTGCAGAGGCAAATCAAGAGAATAAAACACCGTCAACCATTTTCACTCCACAGAACACCCACGCAAAGATGAGTAGGGGAAGTGTGGGATGAGTGGAAGCCTCATGTGGCCTTAAGTAAGAAATGTGGATCCACTTCGTTTCTTTGATTCTATCTTCTTTTCTAAACTCATTTCATGTTAAAAGTGCATGGCCCTAAAACCAGTCAGAGCCAAGTAAAACCTTTAAATCATTATATCTGAGAAGATACCCAAGATTCAGTCCTTTCAAAAGACGTAGTATCCTCTTCCCAAAGACTGCCCTGATGCTGACATTTTTCTGGTGGTATTCAAGTTCATCCAGGCAGGATCATATGGCTCTGAATTTTAAAGAAGGGATTTCTCAGCAATGCCACAGAAAGCAGCATCGTATCAGGTTTTGTGATTTTCACTCTATTGAATCCTGAAACTGGCCCTTTTTTTAATGAGGAAAACACCACAAATCTTTAGCCTCCGCGTGGCAAGACAAGCTTGGGGGTCCCAAGGGCCTTACTTTTCTTGGTTTTGCTGCCACTGGTCAAATGAGAACATTTCTTTACCCTCGCTGCATTTGCTGGACCTGAAATCTGAAGACTGCACAGCTCATCTCGCTCTCCAACGTATTCCTCAATGGAATCACAAGCCTGTCACATCACACAATCCCATGGCACTGGGGGAGGATGCCCAGTACAGGCTGCTGACTCCTCAGCAAGCCAAAGTGTGAATCAGAATTTGGGACCCCGAGGCGCATGGAGTCAGGACTTGCATGTTCTAGCGCTGGTCTACAGCTGCTGACTCTCTCTGTGACCTAGAACAAGCCATTTCACTTCTCTTTGTCTTAGTTTCCCCATTATCCAAACGGGGACAATGATCACTTATCTCATGGGCGGCGGGGGTACTTGCTGCATTCGTGTTTGAGATACATATAGGGCCTGGCGGACTTACAGTTACGGCAGGAAATAAATACATAAACGGAGAATTAGCAACACCAGCCCCATGAAAACACGGCCCCTTATTGCAATCTGACGCTTTAAACCAAACTAAGGATCGGCCTGGATTCTGTATGCCTATTCGCTAGAGGCACATGGCAGATAACACAGTGTGGCTTCTCCCCTGTAAAACCACCCCAGTCAGAGCTCTCCCACAGTCCTTCCCTTCTCTCAACATTGGCAATTCCTGTCCCACCACAGCGAGAAGCTTTGATGTCTCCTGAGAAGCTGGATGAAAGAGGCATTAGAGAAAGAAAACACAGTTGTCGGCTCATAACCAGTTGAGTATACAGTCTGGAGTCAATCATGACCAATGACCAAGTACGGCAGTAACGTTCCTTTCCTTCAGCCTTTGCTGTAACGCACGCAAGCAGAAGTCGATTCGCAACTCCTTTGCTACAACTCCAGCCACTGAAAAGAGTGGGACTGCTCTGGATTCTGCTAAGGGCTTGCCAGCACAAAAGGATTATGCACAAAGAGTTCATGGAGCTTGTAAATGGGTGATCTTGCCTACTGGTTATCCCTCACCAAGACACACACCAGAAGTGATGCCCCAGACTTTTATGACAAGTACTTGAAGATACTCTTCCCTTTGCTAATGAGGAGGAATATCTGTCTATACTCCACCCACTGGGGTTATTCACTGCATTTCCCTTGCCTTACTACTAGAATGCCAGGTGAGCAATCTGATAAGCCATACAGGATTATAACCAGATACAGAAAAAACACATTATGGGTCAGATCCTCACGCTAACAGAAACCAAAATATGGATCATTGGAGTTGAAGGAGAAACATCGATTTATACCAACTGGAGATCCCATATTGATCCAATTTAACCCCTAATAACTCAGTGGATTCCCCCCCACCCAGTTACCAAGAGACAAAGCATTTCCCCATTACAAGCAATAGTGATAGAAATAATGACTAAGAAACCCCTGGTGTGTCAAAAGATGCCCCTTTTCCGCACCTTGCTGTGCATGATCATCTTTGTACTTTCAGCTTTGCTTGGCTGTTTCAGAACATCAGCCAAGGGGGAGAAGAAAATTCCGCTGTTTTAATATTTTTTTGTCCAAATAAAACCTCACATGGGGGTTTCAGCTCTTCCCCAACCACTTGTTTTCTCTTACCAAACTAACAAGGATAGCACTCTTTTTTAACCACCACCCATGGAGGATGTAGTTAAGTAGCGCTCAATTAACATTCTAGTGGCAGGGCTGATTGGATATTTGCTTCTCATGCAGCACAACGCACCAATAAACCATACTATTAAGGGCTCCGGGTGCTGATGTGCTTGTGCACGAGCGTCACGTGGGAGGGGCTAAGGGAGGGCACGTGTGCACGCATACCACCCTCTGCTAATGTTACAGATCTGAGAGAGCGCTTCAACATACCAGGCCCTCGGCTACCGTACACTGACAGCCTCACAGATTTCTCACCGACCCGAGATAAGTCTCCTGCTTGAGTGTGTCGTCTTGCTTCCCAAGAAGAAATGGCTAAAATCCCATCAGGAACTGTTCACCCTCATTCTAGGCTGTTCTCGAGGGTAACAGAGGACAGAACAAGGAGCAATGGTTTCAAATTACAGCTGGGGAGGTCAAGGTTGGATATTAGGAAGAACTTTCTCACTAGGAGGGTGGTGAAGCATTGGAATGGGCTATCTAGGGAGGTGGTAGATTCTCCATCTTTGGAGATTTTTAAGGCTCTGTTAGACAAAACCCTGGCTGGGGTGATTTAGGGGGAGTGGTCCTGCTTTTTAGCAGGGGGTTGGACTAGATGACCTTGTGAGGTCCCTTCCAGCCCTATTATTCTATGATTCTGAATACATCAATCAATCCAAATAAAAGCAGTGTGTGGGAGACAGCTGGAAGTGGTAGGTGGTTAGAATTATGTTGCAGACAGAAAAATTTAAGTAATGTCTCTTTTAAACACAGCATTTACATTAAAATGATCACAAACCCTCTGTCTTCCCCCCCTTCCTCTGCTGCTCCTTTTCTGTTTGCCATCTGGTACCCATCAAAGGCAGTTAGAATGGTGACATGTGCACTTCCCAAATCCTTTAAACCTAACGAGCGCCCTGTTTTGTTTCTCCCCATCAGGAGCAATGAGGAACATCCAGTCAGTACATCTGGACCTTCTAATAGAGCAACAGCCTGGCTGTGCCAACTCTGCTTTCTGTCTGATTTTATCTTAATCATTCACAAATCACAAAAGGATTAGATGGAAAGTGCAGCCCACAGAGCAGCATTTCCAGGGTGGCAGCTGCAAGGAGAAACAGTGGCCGTAGTTGTGCTTTGTATTAGTGCTGGTGTATATATTTACATTTTCTTATTTCGACTGCGGGCGCTGCCTTTTTCTGTACCAGTTTCTTATTGTGCAACCAGTGCTGGTAAAAAAAAAAAAAAAAAAAGGCTCTGATCCTGGATCCTGGTCTGGGCATGCAGTCCTGTGCATCCATGTGCAATCTCACCTGGGTACAGAGGGTCTGCCTACTCGGGTAAGAGGGCAAGACCCTGGATTCAAGAAGAGGCCATCTGAAAGATTTTCCATCCAGCTCCCCAGGATTATATTCAACAGGCTGAAACACAGCTGCCAACTTCCATGACTTTATCAAGTCTGTGATAACTGGCATTTTTCTTGGCTTCCAATTTAAAAATAAAAAAAGAAAGAAAGCAATTTCTAGCTATCATGGTTACAGACGGAAGCTTGGAAATGTGAATTCAGTCCGTCTCAGAGGCGTAACAAATACAAGGCAAATAAAACGAATGCCTTTTTTTAAATCTTTGATTTTGGCAGTCCTGACTCAGGATTTTTGAACATTTGAGGCTGGCAGTGCTGTGAATGGCAGGACACGAAGGTGCCTTTTGGCTCCAGGTCAACCGGTGGAAGCCCCATCAGTGAAACCATTTAAAAACAAGGCTGGACAAAGCATTTGAGGACATACAGTGGGAACATGGTAAGTTGGATTGAGAAGATGCATAGATCTTTTCTGTTTGTCTCTATGGGCCTTGCTGCATCATCTGTTTCTGTGGACCAGTCCTCACTGAAATCAAGAGTTTTCCCAGTGAGAGGCGAACCACACCCTGCTCCTTAAGCCTGCCATCCAAACATCCATGTTAAATATAATGTTTCGTCAGTGAAATTCCACCACAGATGTAAACATGGTTCACCTCAGCAACTGGAGAGCACAATTTCAGTCAGGTGCTTTTTATATTCAACTCCCGCAGAGCCATAATGAATGAAATGCCGCCCTTGTTAGAACATACATGTGATAACAGAAGTAAGGAGGCTTCACTTCTAAACAGGAGGTGGGAGGGAGGGAGATCCTCTTTGCTCACAAGTAAAACAACCCATGTAGCTGCTGCTACGTTCAGAACAGATATCCCTGATAGTTCTTCACAGAAATGTTTGTTTTAAACTAAGTTCCTAAGAGGAAACAAATCACACTCTTATTTTGCTGAGATGCATCAATTTGTTAAGATCCTCATTTCCTTTCTTTTACCTGTGCTCTTCAGAAAAAAAAAAAAATTCCAGCTGCCCACCACAGTCACTGAACAGCCTAAAATAGGGCTCAAACTACCACCATGGGCATACTATTAAGACACTGGACAATATGTAGGATTGGACCTCCCCTTCTCCCAACGGACGGTGGAGAAAACAGTGGCCAGGCTCCCATCACCTCCTGGACCCACCGTCTGATCCCACGAGTCCAATACTGGGATAAACAGGCTTCTTTTGCTACCAACTGTACTAATTCCAGCTGGCGGTTCCGAGTTCAAATGCTGACAACAGTGCATCGGTTTGATTTTTATCCTTTTCCTTAAAAATAATACTGGAATGTTGCAACAAAAAAACAACCTGATAAAAATGGTTATCTGGATTGCAAAGTCGAGCACCCAAAAGTCAGGAAGGGGGCACAATTAAGGTTGCACAGGTGTCTTTAGACCTGCCATTTCCTGATTTTGGGGCATTTACCTTTGGCAACCTAAGAAAAGTGTGCATGCATGGGAGAGAAAGTGTGGGAGTAAAACAGACAATGAAGAAATATTCACCTGCTTTAAAAACCTCCCTCGGTGAATCTTGACATAATACCAGGAGCATTGAAGTGTTAACGTTATCTTTTTATTGGCAAAACCTTTCAGAGGAGGGGCTTCCTGCCCAATTTCTTAACCAGATGCTGTGACGTTAACTGCAGATAGAAAGGAAGAGGGCTCTAACTTCTGGCTACATTAGTCCTCGCACGAGAAGGCAAGACCCAGAACACACCGTAAGGGATCTGCCTACACAGACGAGTTAAATGAAGAGTAGGTAGCTCACTGGGCTCTAACCTCCCACGTGCACGTTTCCCAAGTGCACTAAGCAAGCATGCACAAAGGCACTTAATGCGCATCTGCTAATGTGGTCTTTTCTGGGTGTTACGTTCTGAGACTTTATGGAACCCGCAGGGCAGGGGATCAACCTTCCCTAACCGCATTTGGAAAGAGGGAGGTTCCATCCACTGATTTATCTAAGTAGAGACAGGTGGAGTCAAGAGAAACCTGGCAGGGAGAAGGGGAAGAATGGCAACCTACCCTCCCTGCGAGATAAGAGAGGCCATCACAGAGGCAGCACAAGAGAGGCCTCCGAACTCTCTTCAGTGACTGTTCATAAACAAACACATGGGGAGCTCAGAGTGTGTCTGATTGCTTTCCTCAGCCCCAGCTCCCCTGTGATGGGTGAAATGTCAACTCTTCACCCATTTCTCTCTGCACGCCTTCAAGAAAGCCTTGTTTCTGATACACAGTTATTACAATGAGATACTGCCGCTCTGTGCAGCAGAGGTAAATTTGAGGCTAAAAGGAGGTGCACTCTCTGTAATAAGGACACATGAAAATATGGGTTCTCTTTTCATAAGAGAAAAGTCTCTGCAAATGGAGAGCAGAATTACAATCCCGTGTAGTCATTCACAGAAAGCCTGAACTGAATATGAAGAGTGATTCACACTAGGAGGGTTCAAAACAAGTCTGTTTGTGCTGCTCCACGTCAGAGTAACTTAAAACCATTTCCAGTCTGTGTAAAGCAAAAAACAACGAGAGTCCTGTGGCACCGTATAGCATATGCTTATGCCCGAAGAAATCTGTTATGCCACAGGACTCTCGTTGGTAAAACCATTTGGATTCAAGTGTTTTTATTCCCCTTTCCCAATCACAGGGGGGAAAACCAAACAGATCTCAATCACTGCGTACTCACACACACTACTTCTACAGCACCTTTCATCAAAGGATGTCAAAAAACTTCACAAAGACTAATTAAGCCTCACGAGTTAATATTCCTATTACAGGCTGGGAAACTGAGGCGAGCAATTGGGTGACTTGTTTGAGATAAGGATAGAACCCTTATTCCCAGCCCTGTGCTCTGAGGACCCCAGTCCATTCTTTCCCACTAAGCCATTTGGAAAGAGGAGGGGTAAGGTTCTACTAGAAAAAACACCTGCAGTTAACAGGGCAAAAATTTTCAAAAGCACCAACACGATGGAGGACCCTAAATTTCATTTTCAGTTGTGATTAAGGCACACAGCAGGCTTCACTCATTCAATGTTCTCGTGGTCCCAAGTTTATTATGAAAATTTTACCCATGAACTTTTAAGTCTATTGTGTAGGAGTCCAGATAGGGTAGCAATAAAGCATGCCACTCCCTTCGGTGTTATATAAACTGTATTGATTTTCAAAAAACAAATAAGCCACAGTTTCTAGATATTGATATTGTGTTCAGAAGCTTTTATGTTAAACATTAGAGGGCTGTTTATAGATTTCCCCCTCTCCTCCTCTGATCTATTTCAGTGACAATTTCAGGGTTGCTAAGGGTCGCTGCTGAAGACAAATACTTCAGTGCTGTCTGGGTAAGGTGAATATAAAGACACAATGAATTTGTTTTTGCTTTTTTGTTTTCCTGTAAAGCTGGAATGGTTTCTAGAACAAATGTGAATGGTACCCTAAAAGCAAAATGATTTCACTTAGCGCCTGCATTTCCCTTCCCTCTGCTGTTATTTATTTTTGTACCTTTTGCTGGAAAGAGCGTTTGTCAACATGGCAGCGAAGAAGCAACTCGCCAAACAGAACAGCTTTTGTACACAACTAATCACAGACGTACAGATGGAATAGGCGAAATGAAGCTGCCATGAAAGGGTGTGGACAACGCATAAACACTGAGACCATGTGGTAGGCTAGATAGCAAAGCTCTTGTAACAATGGGGCTGGATATCAGCATCTTCAAGGTGCGTACAATGATCTCAGCGCTTAACACTTAACCTTCCCCTTCCACCAGCACAGACATCGGATAGCAAATCGCCTCTTCAGCCAAAGCCACTCCACAGGTGCTCGGCCTTTTGAAGTCTGGCCCCACAAGAGATATCTAGCTCCTCTATTCTTGGAGAACGGGGATCAGTAGGGGAGGAAGGAATAGTATCAGATGCCTTAAAGAGCTTTATTGCCACTTCTTCCACTCTTCTCCACCCAGCTCCTCCCCCAAAATCCCCAAAATCCTTCAGTTATATCTACTCCCCTAGAAACCTGTTGAAGTTGGTCTGTCTGCACCCTCACACAGATGTCTATGTTAGTGGATCCAGTTCAATACCAGCCCACAAAAGCTGTGACCGGCTGCAGAAAGGAATCTAGAAGTTTAAAACCAACTGAAGACCATGTCTGCCTGATTGATGGGCTAAAGTAATTTGCTCCCATCTTCCTGAGTCAGAGACATAATAAAGAGAAAGGACTGTGGGAATTAGGAGTAAAGAGTGCTTCAGACCAACAAATGAAGAAGGTCTTGATTTTTTAAAAACCAGAATCATTAACCTACTGTTTCTACCTTTTTTCAACTTTTAGAAAAGACACGCCGGATTGAAAGAGACAGGCTTTAAACAGCTTTCAGTAGGTCTTGCCTCTTTAGTAACAGCCACTGGATTGTAGGGTCTTTTAAACCACCTTTTCCTACTCAAATCTGCTTCCTGTATGAGAATGCGCAGCTGTAGCATACTGGTCAAATGACCAGGATTACTAAGTCTGTCCGTCTCTCTCACTCGCACAGAGTGCCTGCATAATTTACTGTAATTTCAAATTTACAACAGCAAAACAAAAAAATTTACATTGGAATTTACATGAAAATGAACAGACCTGGAGCAAGACATTACATTTTAAATTTGCACGCTAGGGTGACCAAGTAATATTAATCTATCCAAGAAGTTCATGCCTGTAAATTCGAGAGCTGGCAGCTGTAATGGGAAGAAAATTTTTACACTTCAGTGAAACCAAGTTGATTAAAATGCTTCAATGCAGTTGCTGCAGAACAAGGAGTGTGAATGGCACATGGCAAATGTAAGAAGTACCATGTAATCCAGCATTCTGTTGCTGATGGGGCACGTCAGAAGAAAGCAATGTTAGCACCCTAAAACGGCAAGCTACCGCCCTATACTAAGCTACTGACGAAAGAAAGTTTCTTCCTGATTCCTGCTAGTGAGGAGCTTATGCCCTGAAGCATGAAGATGAATAAACCCAAGAATTTTAACCTGCCAGGGGGTCCGCAGCTCCTTTTTCTCCTTCATAGAAATATCTAGTCCTTGTGTTCATACTTACTGAACTGTATCTCGGAGTCTACTGAGGCAGTGAGTTCCACAGGCTTATGTTGCATATGCTATTTTTATGATAGTTATTTTAAAATACAAAGCCTTTTTCTTCCACTAAATGCCCACTTATTTCTGTATAATAGACCAAGCAGCACAAAAGACCCTATCACCTTTCCTTTCAAAATTCCCTTTCTTTTTCATCTCACTTCACATGAATAGCTTTGTCTCACCCCGCACACACTATGCACTCATCAGGTGCATTTCAGTTTCCGCCGTGTCCTTTCCAAGTTTAAAATCTTTAACCTTGTTTCAGTGGGTTCATCCCCAGTCGAGAGGGAAAAGGGACTGAGAGTCCTTTAATAGCTTGTGTTGGAATAGCTGCTGGAGAGCTGATCAGAGGCCACGTACACACGATCACTTTATTGCGCGATAAGGCTCCTTACCGTGCAATAAAGCTTGGAGCGTACACACGAGCATTTTCCCTGTTGCACGGCAACACCCTCTTGCCGAGCAACAGTTAAACCACTCAATTCGAGAGTGGTTAGGCTTACCGCGGAACAGCTGTTCTGCGGTAATTCTCGTGTGTACACATTTTGCGCATTACACAGCCTCCGGAAATGTCCCAGAGTGCCAATCGAGGCCACTCTGGGACATTGGAGCTGTCAAATATGTCAATTTCACTGCTCTAGCAGAGCAGTGAAATTGACTGTTATGGGAGCTGCCACATTCAGGGATTGGCCCCCTGGACTGAGCTAGAGGGCTGGCACGAACCGGCTGCCCTCGCCAGTTCGGGCCAGCCCTTTAGCTCAACCCCGGGGCTTCGGGAGGCAGCGAGGGCTGCAGCCAGCCCCCTAGCCCAGGCTGGCTGTGGGCAGTGCATGGTGGGACAGGTGCCCACCATGCACTGCTCCTTGTATCGCAAAGGAGCATTCACCCGGGTGAATGCTCCTTTGCGATACAAGACTCACGTATGTACACATAAAAGCTCTATATTTATAGCACTTTCCTTGTCCCACAATAGCTTATTGCGGGACAAGTTTGTCGTGTGTACATAGCCTGAGCTATGTCCATGAATTGGGGGTGGTTTACATCTCACCCCAAACACCTGAAGAGTTGCAAAGATCCCCAGGGCAGGGGCAGAGATTGGGAGTATTATACACCTAAGGTTTGAAATTGTTGGCTGGAACCTTGGAGGACTGATTGATCCTTGTCTAAGGGCAAAGAAATCACACCCAATAAGTTACCTACTTATTACGATTTACGTAGCACCTTTGATGAACCCGTAAGTCATCAGCAGTCTACAGAAACCTGAATACGGGAAAGTAAAATGCCACCTTAAAGAGTTTGGCTTAGTCTACACTAAAAAGAGCTGGCCAGCATTAAAATACCTAACAGGGACAGCTTATGCCAAGACAACTCTTCCCACTTCCCAGAACAACATAACCTACACCGGGAGAAGCACTTTCTTGCCAGTATAATCACATTTCCGTGAAGGGTATTTGCCGACATACGAACGTCAAAGCATCACATCCCGAAGTGACATCGCTTCTACTGGAAAAGGTTTTAGTGCAGTCCTGGCCGTAATCACCTGAACAGCAGGATGACTGATGAGGCGTGTGGGCTCCTAGCGCAGTCCGAGAGAGGACAGCAGACCCGTTGGCCAACGCTAAATGAGAAACCAGTCCAAATACAAAGGACAGTGGAAAAGGAGGCACAGAACTGGAAACGGCCAAGGGTGCAGTAAGGAGACAAGATGGGGAGGAATTGATTGTTGCGCTGTGTATTGCAATTGTGTCAACACATCCCAATCAGCAACCTCACTGTCGGCTAGAGAAACTGAGTCATTAAAACGGCAGAGTAACTTACCCAAGGTTACCAGCCAGCCAGTGGTGAAACAAGGAATAGAAACCTGCCCTCTTGGTTCCCAGTCCCGTGCTCTAGCTGAGTGGTTCTCAACCTCTGTATCGGGACACATTACTGTGCCTCCACATAGCAGCACGTGTGTTGCAGACAGCTGGGGACATGGCTGGATTTGGCCAGCACGGGTGGTGTGGTGTGTCCTGTAGGGTCGCGAAATGCTGACCCACAAAAGGTTGAGAACTTACCAGCAGACACAGTCCGGAGGCATCTTTTATGCTAAAAATCCAGTTTCTCCGCATCAAGCTTGGGAACCATAGCACAGACTGTATTTTTAAATCATCCCTTTTGACCGCCTGGATAGTCTGTATTCCTGTAACCTTAAATAAAAAGGTCCCCAAGGAAAGCTATTCTCCATCTAGGAGAATAAACTCAAAACCTTTTGCATGATAATCTCCGTTTTCTCTTTGTTCTATTATTCAAACTACCCCATGAGTAGCTCTTCAAGACGTGCTAAATAAAGGCAACATTCGTAGACCTCTGCTGTCTCGTACACATTCAGCCACGCCTGTCTGCCAATGTGTTTGGGTGCTTTCGCGGAAAGCCACGTATTGAGTGAAAACGATGCTCACTAAACATCACAGCCTATTGTGATCAAAAGGTGGGAGCAATCACTGCCAAGAAAGACAAAGCTTTGTACTAGCCTATTTTTTGCTGTGATGGATTCCCTTTGTCCGCGACTTTGTACATCTCAGTTCTGCCTCTGTCACACAATAGTCTGTTTGTTAGATGTTAGAGACACTTTATTCTCCTACAAGCTACAGTCTGTTGACTTTTTTTTTTTTTTTTTTAAATCTTGTTAGCTCAGGAACACAGTCAAGACCTTTATTAAAACCTCTTTGCCATGAAGAAAACTGGGCGTTTTAACAATTCTCTTGTTCACTAGCTTCTTATACCTCAGAGGGTGTGGGTCTGGATTGATTTTTTTTTTTTAATAAACACAGGCTGCTTGCTAGTCTCTGACTCTTTACATCATTAAAGCATACAAAATACTGAAGTTAAGTCATGACAGAAGACCCGTCTCCAATCTTTAAAACGAAGTTGACGCTTAAAACTCAGCTGGACAGCCTGGTCTATGACTGACGTAACTCACACAGTAGCATGAGCACCTCTCATTCACCCCACTCTGCAGAGATCTCTGAGACACAGCAGAGGGAGTTCAGAGAGAGATCATGCTTTTACATTGGTATAAATCTCCTTGAGTGGATTTAGTCCAGCACAAGCAAGGGGAGGATCATGCCAAAGCTAGAGAAAAGAATGCCATTAAGAACGGTTTCATTTTAGGGTGGAAAAGAAGTTAACGTTCTTGAAAATTCTCCTAGTAATTAACCTGCAACGACCAGTGCGTTGGCCTGCGATGACATACATCTGTATTTTATGAAGATGTTACGTACATTAGTTACTAGCGGACGACACAGAGTGTAAAACTTACAATCTGTCTGGGGTCGAGCGAGAGTGGCCCACGCCTTGGGCTCTAGTCTGAGGCGAAAGCAATTTTACAGACCCTAGTCTGAGTGCCAGATGCCCAAGGCACCCAACACAGGCTGGCTATGGGGTTGTTGCTGACATGCAGATCTACCCTAGGAGAAGCGTTTTCACAGGTCTGACTGACTGAGCTTAATGAATGAATAACTCCAGTTCTTGTGACCAGGTGTTTATTATTTTGCATATAAAGTAAATACATGCATCGAGAGTTGCTATTGCATTATTCTTGAAAACACGCTAAATGTCCCTCGTGGCTTGGCGACTGCTAACTCTCAGCACATGCGAATAAGCATCTTCCCTTTGAAGGTCACCTTCAGTAAGATGGGCAGCACCACGTTAACAAAAATCAATAGAAACCAGACAAGTGTTTTTCTCATCAAGAGAATGGTTCCCCTGCTATAAGATTCAGAGCCTGTCCTCTTAAAGAGGCACTGTCCAATTATACCCACAATGGAGATTTGTTTACAATATATTCAAAGACTTCTACCAAAAAAAACCCCCCATCAACCTAAGAAATATCCAATTTTCCCCTCTGCATTTAAAGAAAATTCCATTTAAGCCACACATTCCCCATGTACTAATGAAAAGCTAAACCAGACAGCACGAGGAGTGATACGGATGACTTGCTGGTGAAGCTAGGGAGAATGGAGAGCGGTTAAGGACTGGCTCAGAACTCAGGAGATCAGGTACACCCAATGTACTCTTCGAGCAAGTCCCTAAATGCCTCAAGTCCCCATCTGCAAAAATACTCCTCCCTCTCATCTTGTCTATATAGATTGTAACCTCTTCAAGAGAGGGATCGTTTCTTATCTCTCTATGTCCAGCAACTAACAGAGCAGGGCTCCAATATCAACGTGGGCCTCCCAGTAGTATTCAAATACAATTTTTATTTTAAAAAAATCCCCTGTAGTGAAGTGAAACCCAACAAGAAAGCATTATCTTAGTGAACAGTTGAGTACAACTGATCGCTATCACATCTCTCTAGATGAGTGAACAGCAGAGAGTTTACGAGAAACTGAAATCACTATACTGGGTGAAATACAGGCAAGATTTACTTTTCATATGATTTCTAATCTTCCAAAGAGCAGGCAGAAGGGGGAACAGAGAACTACTCATCCATAACAGCACTCATCCATTGATGAATCCACACAGCCCAGGAAAATCTGCACTTGAAGGCAAGCCAGCTGATTAAGAGAAGACAGAACAGAAACAATTAATTCAGTTTCTCCCGTCCTTCTCCTATGCTGCTTCACACATTGGAATAATTAGGTATCATTCTGAAGGAAGGCAAAGAATGCACAGACACAAGAGAAGTGATTACTTTTTTAAAAACCAAGGGATGATTTGAAATTACCTAGATCTGACCACGCAAGTGAACTTAACAGGAACATGATTGCCAAGGGATGCCAACATGCCAAAAATCTGCTGCTAATGTTTACAATTTTAGCACCACTCCCACACTTCATTTTTATAAAAATCAGCACATTCAGCTTCAGGTTGAAAATGCTCTAAGACTAATCCACATCTGAGGCCCCCCTTCTTTTACAGAGGTACCATACATCCCAAATGAAAGTAGAGTTCCTTTTAATTTGCATGAAATCATTTCATATAGATTACACTTCAGGCAACACAATAATTTTTTGCTACTGCATTGGGAGATGGAGAATGGAGAGTAAATAATGAGGGTGGAAAGGAAAGGACTTGTCCCAAATCAACAGTGGCATAAGCTTGTGGAAAATGTCAGATGCATGAGACGAAAGCAGCCCCTCACAGAGTTTGAATCTTTATTGCCAAGCGGAATGGTTTACTGGCGGCAGAGGGAGGGAGTAGAGTTGAACAACATTTCTTCAGCTGTGCATATCTTGAAGCCTGAATTCATGTATTTGCCACCCAGGCTAATCTAGCAATATTCTTGGACAGACCCAGGCTTTGGCATCCACCCACACCACTTGCATACATTTGACAGATACAACCAAGGACATTTGAGAAGAAAAATAAATATCATTGCAATGCCAAGAACTTTTTGGAGGGACAGAATGAAGACTGGTGACTGTTTTCCTGACACACATGTACAGATAGAGATAGAAACCATGCCACCTAAACAGGGATAATCGGAACACAGATCAGGTATCATCATCTTTAATACACATTACTTAAATATTACCGTCCGCAATGCCACCAACTATTCCAGCCTCTGTTTGTGGTGTAGTTCTGCTCTGCTCCTTTCATGGTGTTCCTAGATGACATTAATTCGGTGCAGAGTGTTTTCCCAGACCTGTGGGATTATTTTGAGACTCCGGTGTCACCAGCCGGATAGCAGATGGACTTTTAACAACAGTAACTCTGTTTCTTGGAGACAGAAATAGATCCCAGAGTGTCACTCAGCTACCTCTGGGCAGTCAAGTAGAGAAGACACTGATGTGACAGCCTGTATATCATCTCAAGTAGCATCAATTGGAGCCTGATGACTATTCCCAAGCTCACAAGGATCAGTCAGTGCCTAGGCACTATGTACTGGTGGAGTCTGTATACTAATAAACATCAGCATGGGAGCCGATATGGCATTTTAACAGGTAGGAGGCAAAGCAGATGGGACACTAAACCAGCGATATGCTAGCTTGAAATCCTTCTAGATTAAACATTATTTAACTGTTTGTAGACAAGTTTACAGTGCAGTGTTTACCTCGAGGTTTCTGGAAAGGAAAGACAGATGGCTTGTCTTGATAAAGCTTGCCATCTCATTGTCTTTATTCTCTCAATCAGTGAACATTCACAGAGGATTTCCCAAGGTGTTTGGCCTTTCAGGCAATCATGGTGTGGATGTCGTAGGGAAGTTCTACATCAAAACCCCATGTATGACCCAACAGAATAATTGCATACAGCTAACTAATACCTGAAGACTATTCTTCCACTGTGGTAGGAAAACGCCCTCTGCCTCTCTTTCTTTGCCACCACAGGCAAATGTTCGTTAGGGTTTTAACCTACTTCCTCTGGTAACAGAAATGGTACTTCAACCGTTTCCTTAGCAAAAGGTCTCCGCCATATTTGAAATTATTTCCAAGAAGGCAATAAGCCAAACTCTCCTCAGGTGTTGGTACTCAGCCATTTATTCTGAATATCCCCTTTGGCTGAATGCAGTTCAGCCAATGCATCTTTATCCTGCCATAGTGAACAGATGTGCGGGGCTCACACTAGTCAATTATTTTAGAACAGAGCCATGCATGTATCTTCCTTTAGCATTATGAAGCGAAGCTGTCCGTTTCGAATGAATGTGATCTCTAATTAATCCCATTTTAAAAAAAAATTAAAAGGACAGTTCGTTGTAGTGTTGAGAGAACCAGTTTTGTAATTAATATGACCTTCATGTCTACGTGGTAATTAGCAACCATCCATATCAGTATTAAAAAGATCGTGTTAATTATATAGTTAATAGAAGCAGAGTTAAAACAATATAGCCGAGGGGCAAAAAATATTCAGGGTAAGCTGTTACTTGCAAAATATTTTTAAACTGAAATTCTGTTTATGAAATCTCATCAAAGTATTTCATATGACTAATGTAGGTGAGGTACCCAGTGGTCTACAGGCATGGTTCTTCCTGCCAATTAACTAACCACAACACCCACGCTTACCCCCATGGAGCAGGAACACTCCATGTAGCTTATAATGAGTTTTGCAGTGGATCACATGGATTCTAGCGTTCTATTACCTTTTATTGTGTATACTGCAGTAGTACCTAGAGCTTTTATTAAGAGGGCTTCGTTGTTCCTGGCACTTTACAAATATACAGTAATCCCTAGCCCGAAATGCTCACAGTGCAAGTAGAAAAGACAGAGAGAGGGCAGGAGGAAAGATCACTCACGGTTTACAGACAGGGAGCTGAGGTCCAGAGAGAGATTAATGACTCTGACACAGATGTCTTGTGGGAACTGAACCCACATTTCCAGAGTCCCAGACAAGTGTCTTAATGAAAACACCATTTTCTCTCCCTATCCTCCTTTTGGAGAAGGACGGATTATTTTGAATCAGGAAAGCAACTACCTCTGTAGGAGCCTACCTTTGGGGGAAAAAAATCTTTTTTTTCCTCTGTAAACTCAGTGCTCATTTAAAATGCACCTAACTGACAGTCCTGGATAATGAACCTCCCTCTTCATCCACAAATGGGTACAGCTCCAGCTGTAACAATTCACACGCTATTCAGCCTCCAACAGATCTAACCCAGGACCCACAAGGAAAACGTCTAAGGAACTGAAGGCAGTCTAGTCTCTATGCGCATTCAGTCCTTTGCCTGACTGCGAGGAGTGTCAGATAACACCCATGTGTGCCAGCCCCGTCTGCTGAGAATTGGACAGAGACCATCGAGTTACTCCCATTCCAATAAAACAGACCATACTGTAGCAATTATATCCATATTATCAGGTCAAGCACTGGACTGAGATTCAGAAGAGCTGGATGCCATTCCTGACTCTGCCACAGACCTACTGGGTGACCTTGGTCAAGTCATGTCTCCTCTGTGCCTCGGTTTCCCCATCTGTAAAACAAAGCTAATGATGCTGACTTTTTTAATACGCTCAGCATCTGCTGATGAGATGTGCTATGCAAGAGGTAGGTATTATTATATTACAGAGAATTCTGTGCAAAAGTAAGCATCATTAGAAGAGGGTTTTGCTTCCTTCAGGTAGACAGATCTAGTTTCTGAGAGCAATGGGGTGTGATCAAAATCTGTCAAACTTCTCAGATTACAGTCATCCAAGATGTCCAAACAGACTTTGCATTTGTGCATCTAAAACGGTGCGACCAGCACTGTTAACCAATAACTCATTGATAGTAACATCGGTCTATGAGGATACCCATTTTAACCATTTTTTGTTGTTCATTTTGCCTTAATGCAACAGAATTTGTGATAAGTGTCTCAGAAAAATAGGATCACTCCAATCAAAGAGGACAAACTCTTGCCTACACAGTATTACTCTTCAAACACATTTCCAAGAGAGTAAAAAACCTCCTACTACATCCTGAATACTGTTAACAGTTGCAATTGTACAAAGTGTACATTTCCTGTTCATGACACCACTTGACAGCGCATGGGGGAGGATCGGAGGCGGCTGGGGGGGAAGGTGTGGAAAAAACAAACAAACATGTACACATCAGTACTTTCACTAAATTAGATGACATAATGCATGTCTAAGCCGAGATAGCTTCCTTTTATTTATGACTTGCTTGCCGACTCAAAAAGGAAGTGATTTATTAATTGGAAAGGTGACGTAAAATGCAAATAAGGTTGTTAACTTGACAGCAGCTGGCACTAGTGAAGTTATTTTCTCTTAAAAAATTGGTGGGGCTATTAATGCTACAGCTAGTGTCAATATACAAGAGGTGGAGAGCTGAGAGACCAATTGGGTCATCTTATTTAGGAGTTTCAGAGAAGAGTAAAAGGAGGAAGGCAGTCAACTCCCCATCATTCCAGTACCTGAGGGTCTGGGCCCCAGTTCCTGCAGAATCTTTGGAAATTTCCAGCTGTTCTTTATTCCCCAACAAGCATAGGATCACTCCTTATTCTTCCATGATTCATCTAGTAGTCCAATATTTTAAATGGCTCAAGTGCATGAGGTTAAAGAAATACATGCACAGGGTGATTAACCTGAGCTGTGGGATGTCTCATGTAGATTATTCACACCAGTCCTTAGATAGTCACTGGAAATATTCCAAGGTTACAAGACATTATGTACATAAATACAGTCATGCACGAGGAAGGTTACACTCAGGATAACCCAAAAGGAAAACGCAGCCTCATGCATAAACACTACCGAATACTTCAAAGCAAAGCAGACTCTTTCTCCCCTCCCCTGCCCCACAAGGCAGCGAAAAAAAACATGCAAAACTGAGCCTGGAGATAGCAATACACTATAAATTTATCATAAAAGCAGGATGTAGGAACCAGCTACCAGCTGTGAAGAATATTTACAACTGTAAATATTCTATTTCGGCTGTAGCGCAAGTAAATATTGCCTTATGGAAATGCATGATTTATCGATCAGCTGATCTGAACAGAGCAGAAGAGAATATAGCCTAGCATTTTTCAGCATCATGTCATTTCTAGACACCAAAGAACACATTTCTGCAATATCGACTTACGCGAACGACAGACCAATCAGCTTGCTGGTGAATATACCAAAATAAATAAATAAGAACATAAGAACATAAGAAAGGCCGTACTGGGTCAGACCAGAGGTCCATCTAGCCCAGTATCTGTCTACCGACAGTGGCCAGTGCCAGGTGCCCGAGGGAGTGAACCCAACAGGCAATGATCAAGTGATCACTCTCCTGCCATCCATCTCCATCCTCCGATAAGCAGAGGCTAGGGACACTATTCTTAACCCCTTTCTGGCTAATAGCCATTTATGGACTTAGCCACCATGAACTTATCCAGTTCCCTTTTAAATATTGTTATAGTCCCAGCCTTCACAACCTCCTCAGGTAAGGAGTTCCACAAGTTGACTGTGCGTTGTGTGAAGAAGAACTTCCTTTTATTTGTTTTGAACCTGCTACCTATCAGTTTCATTTGGTGACCCCTGGTTCTTGTATTATGGGAGTAAGTAAACAACTTTTCCTTGTCCACTTTTTCCACATCAGATGACCTCACAGGACAGGACGCTGCATTTTCGTCTTTGCATTCACATGCTGTTTGCCGCTCTCTAACACCTATCTGCCTAGAATAATCAGGAGCTACGAGTCCCCAACTACAAATTCCCCTGCAGTACGTGCGTACGTTGATGCTTTCTGCTTCCATTTCAGGTGCTCACATCTGAAAGTGTGGCTTTTATCGGCTGTGCCTCAGTTTACCTCGCCACACAGTGGGGAACATGAGACTTGCCGGCTGTACCTCATGGGACTGTCACAAGGTTTAAACAAACATCTACAAGTGTTTTGAGATCCTCTGCTGAAAGCACTATGTTAACTAACATTGTCACCACCCTCTAGCCCAGAGTTGAATTTCACGCCGCTCAGCACTTCCACATGAAGCTGCAGCTGCTCTGCAGCACGAACAGATCAGACACTCCTCACAGGTACCAACCGTGCAAGGTAAAACACCAGTCAGTTTGAATCTAGTTTAGAACAGCCCATTGCACTATGCAAGTTTTTGGGTTCACGTTTTTAAGCGGCAATAAGAAACAGGTTTCAACTGAAACCCAAAGGATGGAAATTGTTTCTGTATAGGAATGGAAACATTATGAACAGCTTTATCTATAAATATGAATGATGCAGCTTATGAGATTTATTTTAGAGACACACATGCAGGTACCAAGTACACACCTGCCCTTTTCCCAATACCCTGCAAATTTCCTTTATCACATCTTAGAAACCAGCTCTACAAACATTCAAAAATGTAAACAAAGTTTTTTGCTTTCAAGCAAGATACTGCCCTGAAATGCTCACTGTTAAATCTAAATCACCGAAGGATTTTCCATGCTGCTTGTATTCGGAAAGAACTCAAAACCCTGGTGTTCCTCTAGAATTTTAAAATCTTGCAATGGGTAGATATCAGCTCTTTGCTAGTGAAGATTCTCCATAACACTGAGCAGAGAAGTAGAGATTAAAGCTATACTGTCCCCTACTGAAAATTAATTTTCTACAGCTGTTAAGGAACTCCTATCTCTAGGAGAATGACAGCTGACTAGATAACACTTTCATCTCCTTTAGGAAAGTGTGTTTCCTTGAACCATATTGGTTTACAGATTTTGTGTTTTAGTTTCAAGGAATGGCATGTGGATCAGTTACAAAAAGGTAAAAAGCAATATCCAAAGCAGCTGAAAGACTAAAAACTACTCAAATCAGGACAAGTTAAAATTCTGATTTTTCAAGTCCTCTCCCATTCTGTAAATGACTGTTTTCCAAGGTGAAGGGCAAACAAATTGGGTAAAGAAACTTACATTTCGGCACACAACCATCTTCCAAAAGGAAGGAATTTTCCAGTTTTAAAATAAGCTGGATTTTAGATTGTATCTTAACGTTTGGCGTGGAGAAGACTTGATGACAGCGAGCTGGGCATGAACACACCAGCACAGCAGTCCTGAAACTAAATGGAGCCACACGACCGCTTTTCTAAATCGAGACGTGAGCTCCTGGATTGCGCCCATCTCAAAGTTTAAAGGAAAAGGCTGTCTCCCCTGTAGGTGACAAGGCCCTTCTGCCGCCACATGAGCTCAAACTAGGACCGCCAATTATGACGGGCCCACTAAGCATCAGACTCGGACCCTCTTCTCATTTCACGTAAGCCAAATAAGGCAGCAGATGGAAGTGGCCCTTAGCCACAGGCTAAAAATTCTGTGCACCGTTCCCAATCCATAATTTGGTCATCATCTTAACTCTTTCAATGTAGCATAGTTTAAAAACGGGAGTCTTTGCATTGACTTCAGTGGAGTTTGGATCAGGCTCCGATAAGCACAGCAAAAATCTGGCTTTCATCCTGGCTCTTCAACGTGAAAGGAAACTGCTGAAAGGATAGGATAAAATAAACATCCAAGGAGCACTATGCTCTATTCTTAGAGCTATCGGAAATGAACCAATACATTTAACCCCATTCCTCAAGTTCAACTCTTAAACCTTCCATTCGCCACTTTCTCAGGAAATCTCCCAGGACTCACAAAGCTAATACCAAAGGGTTTCACTAACGTGCAAATCAACTTTCACCAATATGCAAACCAATGCAAAAAGCCTGAACTGTCATGGAGACCCTTTATCACAGCCCTAGCTCCTGCCTCGCAGAGCTCCGAAAGTAAAACAAAAAGGTTAGCCTTTATTCTACAGTAAAAAACAAGTGGTGCTTTTCCCTTCTGCATAGGAATGCTGCCTGTTGAAAACAACATTGCTCTTCTCTTGCCAGGGTTACACTGTCTTTCATACACTCTCCATCCATTAATTTTGAACTCCTAATCCACAGCTATCCTAACATGTCCTGATTTAAAAACATCTCATTCATTTCCCCCTTCCTGTTTCTTGCAGCTTGCCCTCAGATGTGTCACTTAACTGTTCATTTTTCAAGGGAGCACACGCACACAGCCTGTGGGTGACGATGGCGGCCGACCCATACATTTTGATGAAACTGATTCAGTTAAGACTAGGGCAGGTCTACATTGGCTGCGTAATTTGGCAGCAGTCGACGGGAGTTATGCAAGCTAGACAGAGTAGCTTGCATAACTCCCATCAACTTCATAATGTCCATTTAGTGCGCCGTCTTCTCTGGCAGGAAACACCACCCAAGGAGGTGATTTTACTACATGAACTTCCAGATCAACTGAGCGCCTCTTTACTACCGCTCCACAGAACTGGATAAATCAATCTGATGGCGGCTTTGCTGCCATCAATGTAGACATAGCCCTCTTTTCTAAATCAATTACTCCCCATCCTTAACCACCATACTCTGTTGAAGAAACCACCATGTAGAAAATGTGCGTGCGAACCGTGGGTCTAGATTCTTCTATAATTTTTTTTCTGTTACTCTTATAACGTCCGTCAGTGTCTAGCTTTGCAGATGACTGCCTGGAAGGCTCAGTTCACATTTTATGTTCCTGTTTCAGTTGGCTGCATCCTCTCCCATGTAACCTTCTCAGTTCATCCTTTACTTTTCACTCTCAGTGTTGCCTCTCCTTTTACTTCCTGATTACCGTCTGCCCTCGTTAATTCTACCCGGGCAAGGGAGGAGGCCAAGGTTACGGATAGGTTCCCTGATGTATTTCTGAAACTATCTGCTCCAGTACTCAGGTGCTCTTCAGAATAATACCTCACTCTTGTGCAGAGAGCACTGTCCAGCAGGAGATCTCAAAGCGCTTTATAAAGGCTGTAGGTATCATCCATCAGGTAAGCAACCTGGGGCAGAGAAATGAAGTGATTTGGTCACGGTGACAGAGCTGGGAAAAGAACCTCCATCTCCAGGCCTGGTTCAATGCGCTAATCACTAACCAACATTGCCTCCTCTGAGCTTTTTCTGTAGCCAGCTTGTTTCTCTGTTCTGGAATTGCCCGTGGTGCTGCACGGAAATCTTTGCTTATCATTAGAATTCTAAACCCACACCAATCTCTGCCACGGCTCCCCTGCCTCGCCCCACCCCAAAAGAGATAGTTCCTTTGGGGAGACAGAGAATGGGGTGACAAGTACTGAGTACATTAAAATAACGGTTGGCTAATTTTGCCGACTAATTGTTTCCTTGGCTACCAGTGTACGTGCTTTTTTCCAGTGTTATTTTATGCTCAGCTACTACCAGGTAAAAATTACAAGTTACCTGCTGTTGTCCAAACATGCCCATGGAAATCGGCGAATTGTCACCAGTTCTTCACCTCTAAATGTCAATAACGTTCCCTTTCTCCCATTTTTGTCTGTTTGGCCTATTTAGTATGCTCGCTTCTTGGTGGAGTGACTGTTTTACAATGCCTAGTAGAACAGGGCTCCGATAGCAGTAATGGCATCCAGCTTAATGTTAGACCATCTAATAATGTTAGACCAAAACTGAAATATAATCCCTAAAATATTTACCTGTCCATTTCACCACATTACATATAATTCCGCAAGACTTCATGGTTCCAGGCCCAAGTTTTTTGTCAAATAATCTATTCCTGCCTAACTTCTCATTACAATTCAGGTTCTTCCTGAACATGAATGTACTTCCATTTATCTTACATGAATCATCACACTGAATTACTTAGCCTGTTCCCTGCAGTTTCGGATGGAACTCTTCCTTGTCTTCTCCAGCACGTTCACTCTATGATCATCAATTTATATGTCAGTTTCCTTTAATTGGATTCCATCCAACCAGAATTACAGATGCCTCCCTATGAAAGAATAATGTGATTTTCCCCTCCAACAATGTCCGTGTCCTTATGGAAGAAGGAAACCGTCACTCTGCTTGCTATTAATTACCCAGACCCAGTCCAGTGTTCACTCCTTTCATCAATTTCTAGGTCATAACGCTGCCCCATGATTAACAGCTATAATCATGATGGTTTTAAACCCAGAACAAGTGCATCACATGAAGATACAAAGGATAAATACAAAAACCAACTGACTTAAACTCTCTCTCCAATTCCCCCACCCAAGCCTTAATGCCATCATACTTGTTTTCGATCTATTGTAGGGATTCCAAGGCCATCACTCAAGTGCTTAAAAGCTTCTGAACCCATGTCAGATTTATTGTACAGCCACTATGGAGAAAAATGTGGCTCTGAAGTTTAAAAAGCTGAAATGGAAATCAAAGAGGCCAAAGCAGGAACCTTTCCAACTGACTCATTTTGAATGTCCCCAGATGGATTAGCACTGGTTTTCAGCACTGGGTCTCAGTTGACTATCCAAATGGGCTCCTGGTTACAGTTCGGAGGCAAGTGAAATCTCACAAGGACAGACAACGGGAAATGAAAGATGGACACACACGAGTGAGCCGCAGGAGGTATGAGGATTATTCCCAGCTTTACCACAGACTCCCTGCACTTCTTTCAACAAGTCATTTCATTTCTCTGGGCCAGATCTGAGACGTATTTAGGTGCCTAAAAATTCAGATAGGTACCTAGTCAGATTGCCACAAGGGCCTTCGTACCCCAAACCCTTTAAAATCAAGTTTCAATGAGATTTTGGGCCGCAGTAACAAAACTCTTCATGAGCTGGTGAGATTTCAATCTGACACTCAAAAAATTTTAGCATCACATCTGAATTTCAGCCATGATTTGGCCTTGAATCTAAATCCCTCAAGAGTCCAGTCTGGATCCAAACACCTTTCCTCGTCGAGTCCCAAAGTAACTCACGACTCGAGCGAGCCTTGTGCTTTGATGATTTTCTGAACTGATGGGCAAGAGACCGAAGGGTGACTCTATTGCCATGCTCACCCCCACCCCTAAGGTGTAGTAGCCTTTTTGAGACCCATGTACTAACTCTCTGAAGGGGGGTGTCAGTGAGCACTCCAATCTTTTCATAGAGATCCCTCTCAATAGGATCTGCACTGAACAAGGATCTGAAAGGCGCTGCATCGAGGATCTTTGTAGTAAGGAACACTGCTACTAGTGTAATAGAGGAGCCATGGGGAGAGAAATAAAAACCCAAGAACACAGAACATCAGCTACAATACTGAACAGCATAGTTTCTGGCAGGGTCCTGGAAGTGAAAACCACCACATTATCTAAGGCTAATCCAGGGCAGTATTTTCATTATTTTTAATTTTGGATGCAACATACATGACTACAAATAGTCTCCTTGTAAGTTCATAACCTTTTCATGACTTTCAGACAACGTGAAGCATTAGGGGAGATTTATGTTCACTGCCGAGTTAAAGGTCAGGAATTGAAGCGTCTCCCCGCTTCTTTTCTACCAAGAGACCCAGGCTGTATAATCCACTGTGCTTGTTTTCATACAAGAGCTGCTCTTAAGTACTGCCCTGATGACCGCACGAGGGTAAGCAGCTGCAATCCAATCAAGTGACTCTACAGGACAAGACACATGACGAGACAGTCTGCCAGACTGCGGCTCTAATGTACACGCTCAGAGGAAGCTTATGCAGAGACTCGAGAAAGAATGCATTGTTAGCACAACGCTGGCGCGCTCTCCAACCTCTGCTCTCCATTAGCCGTCCATTTAATAACAGTTTTGGTTATTTTGAAAGCAGCTTGCCGGACCTTTCTTGAACCTCTGTGTTTGCTGTTAATTGCACGGCTCGTACGCTTGCCATGAATTTAAAAACACGTCTTCAATTTTGATTTTAAGACTTCCATGCTTCCACACAAGCCATGAAAATACCAGTGATCCAATTAGTGATGTTTTAGAAACAGACACGTTTTTCTGCTATCCACGCACTTCACTGTGTGTAAGTGACAAAATCAGATTTTGTAGACGAGCTTAGAAAGGGAGAGAGCCGTAAGACTGCATTTGTGCATTAAAATCTTCTACACATGCACTCCACACCAACAACAGGATTATTTTCCGAAGGCTCTCTCTTTTCCATCATCATTGGTCCTGACTGAGTCCTGAGAGCAGCTTCTGTTTGTAAAGAGACATCCAAAATTTTGAACTATATATTTTACACATACAGTGGACCAGATATTTAACTGCTCTCAAATCTGCCCAACCAAGAAAAGTCAATGGAACTAACACCAGTTAGGATTTGGCACAAGATACATATAACATGTTGTATTTATCCTCCCGCTGACCCATTTTATGGGCCAGGTCTTCAGATGGTGTTTATTGACACAGCTCCACTGAAGTCAATGGTACTATGACAATTTCCAGCAGACGACAGTTTAGCTCTACACCACTAGATTGCCTGGTAAAGTATATATATATTACAGAAAGTGATTGCGTTATGGTCGGAGATGTGGTCAACTGGAAGGGTTGACCAAAATGAGGACTGAACTGTACAGGTTGATCCCAACTGATTCAGACGATAAACCCTGGCCCATGGCAAATGCACTATGGAATCTTTTCAATCATGACATTTTAGATTGGTTTTATTTATTTGTTGTTGTTGTTTTTGTGAAGTATTTTGCTCTGAAAGTTGTGGAAAAACAAGACATTTTATACCTTCCTATTGACAAAATCAAATTACAACTCCTCTAATTCCCATAAATAATTTCCAAATTGTTCTTACACACCTTGTTTGTCTGTTGTTTGCAGTTGAATAGCACATTGAGAGACTAACAGCTTGTCATGGGTCAAATCTTAATTAGCTCATGAAATGATATCCTTCTGAAAGACTATGCTATAGCTTTTTGGCTGTGTGGTGTGTTTTTTTTTCCTGAAAGTAATTAAAACGTCCACTGTTAGAATTAAGGTTGTTACTGATTATATGTTCCAGTTGAATTTTGTTTCAGCAGTGCATTGATTTAAAGAAAGTGAGGCCAGGGTTTTAGGCTAGACAGATTTTTCTTCATGTTTGTCTATAAGCCCAATTCTCTTGTTCCACTGGCTGGCTCTCACCAGCAGAACCACACTGACCTAACTGATTTAGTGTGGCTCATTTTGTTGTAAGTGAAGTGTGTGCGCGTGCATGCATTGACGTGTATAAATGAAAATACAGCATATAATACCATATGCAGGGATATTCATGCAATAAAATGCAGTCATATGATAAATGATCTTATCATTCTGCTGTGACTGCTTCATCTTAACTGTCTTAGGTGCATATCTGGCCCCTGGCTAGTATATCTGAGCACCTCACAATCTTGAAAGTATTCATCCTTCCAACCCCCTCGTGAGGTAGGGCAGTGATTCTGTCTCCCACTTACATGTGGGGAACTGAAGGACAAGTGTGACTTGGCGAAAGTCTATGGTTGAGCAGGGAACTAATCCCAGGGCTTCTGAGTTATCCCATCTCCCCTGCTGTTTAGTATATTATCTCAAATCCTTGAACAGCTTCAATCATTTTACTTTAAATCAACTTGCCAGAGGCCTGTTTCTTCTCCCAGGGATACATGTTGTAAACGTGCCTCGTGAAGTCCATTATTTTATGTCCCCACAAAGCTAGAATTGCTTTATCCCTTCAGAAATGGGCAAATTCCCAATCTCCCACTTGAACTGTGCACCTGTTCCCAGCCTCTACACGGGAGCAAAAGATGCACAACTGGCTAAAAATTGCAATGTAGATGTTTGAGCCCAGGCTGGAGCCTCGATACTGCAAACCTTCCCTGCAGGTTCACAGAGGTCAGGGTCTAGCCAGAGTCTGAGCGTCTACACTACAATTTTACAGCCTTGCAGCCTGAGACCTGTGAACCCAAGACAAGCGACCCAGGCCAGCCATGGGACGTACCTGAAAAGGCCCAAGTCTGGTCACTTACAGAGGTTTTTGTGGATCCCTGCAGAGTTGGACTGGAGTTGTTAATTGAGAACCTCATGCTGCAGTTGGCTCCATGTTGGCTTGACCCCCACTGATACAGCTGGGCGCAACGTTCCCCCATAGAGAGATCAGATTGATGCAACAAATAAAGCCAGTGAATTTTCTAAAACATTCCAGAATAGATTTTCTGTGCTGCACATGGTGGTTGCAGAATACATTGTGATCGAAAAAGAGCGGTGTTGTAGGAAGGTTTTGTTGACATTAATTATGAGTCTCATGAACAAAAGCTATTCTGTTATACACGTACACAATCCCCATGCAAAGCAGCAGAGATTCCACTTGCACACACCAGAGCTTAACTTGATCCATCACGTGTCGGTAGGACAGGCTTGCAATAAAAATGTGAAAACTTTGTTTAGATAAAAAAGTTGACAAGAGGACTGTGATCCTATGGATTAGCTTTGAGTCCGCAAGTGTGCTGTAGCTAGGCAGAAGAATAAAGTATTGTACTGTCCTTACGCTTAGAGCAATTTAATCCAGAAGTCCAAAAATTAATAAGGGGTTTTGCCCATTTTACCTAACACCGTAGAATAAAAACAGAATTGTGTCTCAGCAATTTTCCAAAGCCTCCAAGGCAAAGATTCCTGGCCCAACTGGGTTATTTTAGACTAAGCAAAGGAAGGAGCTGTTAAAATAAAGACTGAAATCAGAATGTGTTTCAGAGCATATGAAAACTTGAGTTTTACTGGAGTTCAGGAGACAGCCCCCAAACACACACAAACCCTTATGTGCTTACTCCTGTTGGAAAATGCTTATAACAGCAAACTGGCTTGCATTTTGCAAGAGGTGGGAATCCTAGCACACCCATGCACAGATGATCACCGTTCTTGGCTTCCCATCTAGCCGAGGAATTCAATAAACAAAGAGGAGATTGCTTTGCCAGATTTCATAATTGCTACTTGAGAGAGGCTTCCATGAGGGGCAGCATGCAGAAGAGACTGAACTGTTCGCTCTCCCATAACCTCATGGTTAATCATGCTCCCAACACTTCGACCCTAAATATTATGGAAACAATTTTCAAGGGTGCCCAAGTGACTCGGGCACCAATAACAGGTACTCTGATGCACCCCACTGGCATAAAATCTTACCGCTGTGGAGGACAGGTGGAGCAGAAAGAGCCAGCCATACAATATCCCCCACCCTTTTCCCAGAAAAGAATGTCTTTTACTTCCCGCAACATGCCCCTGATTATGCAGGGTGGGGAGGCGGGGACAGGAATAAGGGAGTTGGCAATGGAGTTTCCTACACTCACTTTAAATCAGCCAGGAGTTCTCCTGCGCCAAAGTAATTCTTTGCCAGTCGTATTTGGCCCCATTACAGCCCTTTTGCACTGCCTGAACAGCTGGCCTAAAACAATCAGTACAGAATCTAGCCTAGAAGGCATAGATTAGAGACTGAAGTAACATACCTGAACAGAGGATAATCCTGAATCCAATCTATAAAAAAATCAAAATGATCCACAGTAAGCTGCGAAATCCTTAGTGAATAACTGCTGAGTCAAAAAGGACTTGAGATAAACATGTATCTCGGCGTCTGGGGTAATATTACATCTCCCACAGACAGACTGGCCTGTTTAATGGAAACAAAGATTTTTTTTTTTCCTCCCTCCCTCAACCATCTCCCGGAATAGAGACTAACTCGGGGGTCGCAAGGCACTTAGTTCAATGAGGATGCACCTCATTTATGCTGGGGGGAATAAGCGGGCAATTAAATCCTCGCTATTCCAGAAAAAGATACCCATCTAAGTATACAGAAATCATTTCTAAAGCTCATCCCTCACCCCACAACCCTGAGTCCCTGAAAGGAATTTCAAAGGCGTAGCCGTGTCAGTCTAGTTCAGCAAAACAAACAAGGAGTTCTGTGGAACTTCTAAAGACTAACAATAATAAATAAAAGATAAATAAATAAATAATAGATAGATAAATGTGTTAGTCTTTACAAGTGCCACTAGACTCCTTGTTTGTTTTGCTGAATGGAGTTTGTTGGCTGAAAGTTTGTCCTGAAAACCTTGTCTAGTAACAGACAGTAGCAAAATGGGCTGACATGCATTTGTACGTAATTCTGGAGCTCTGCTTTCCACTACTATTCAAGCGCATAACTTGTACTGAGGTTCTGTGTAATTAAACAGCCTTCCAGAATCTATCCTTAAAGGCATTTCAAAGGGTGCATTTTGTTTTTTAAGAAATAGAGAGCCACCTCTTTCTCTTCAGCAGCCTTTCCATTTCAAGTCCTTTTCAGCTACGACACTGCTGCGCAGTATGAATTTCCACATGTTGTCTTTCCAGTGAAATCAGCCTCGACCTGGACGCGCCGGCCTCCCAAGAGATGAGATAATTCAGTGTTTATGTTGCTCACTTCCTAGACGCCTCCTTAAGCCCAGGCTGCCAATGTTTCAAGCATACATTCATTTGATTGCTGAAATTGACTGCCAATTTCGGCAGCTAAGTATTCAGTAGAAGGCTTGCCTTAGGGTTTGAACTGCAACCCCAAAGACTAGAGGTCATTTGCTTCAATTTGACACCAATAAGCACCATCACAAAACAAACATTTGGTTCATTAAGAGTTCTGGTCTCTGACACTATTCGGTTCAAGTCATTATAAACAAAAGAGGTGCATCAGTGTCTATAAATACTGAGCAAAATGCTTACTCTAAAATCGGCCAGTTATAAATCTGCAAGGGAAGCCTGCTTTTAAAACTTGCTCTTGATACCTACGATGAAACTGAAGCTTGGCTAGAATAAAATGAATTACCTGTAAAAGTTGAGTTGATGATGCATTAATCTGAATTTGATTAATAAATTGCACTTACTCAATCTAGTCGCATTGGAATAACATGGTAGCCCACACCCCGAGTTGGTCCTATCTTCCTCATCTACATTTATTAAGTCCCAATGAAATTCATCTCTGTGCGGAGGCCAAGCACGTAGCCTTTTCACAACCTATGCTCTGTAAATAACCGGAAGGGGTGCCCAGGCCTCCAGCTGGGCCCCTCTGCATGGGATGAATTTCATTGTGCCATTTTTAGCAGACAACACTCACAAGGTGCACTGACGTCACCTTCAAAGGCCAACACACCTAACACAGCCAACATAAAATCATGTTGGCAACAGATCTTCCAGCCTTGCAAGTCAGTTTCTCGTCGAAGGAAAAACAATCAGTGACACGGCATTTCAGGGATCTCAGCTGAAATATCCATGCTTGGATTCCACCAGCATCTCTGCCTCAAGAACCATTTCTACAGAGATTTAGGTGGGCAGTCAACTTTCCTGCTGTTAAGTAACATGTCTTGGAAAATATTTAACAGCACCATCTGGTGACTCCTCCCATAACAATAGTACCATATAATGATGTATACATTATTAAAAAGCCCTCGCATACTTCCCCCCTTTGGCGAGCAGAGAGAAGTAGGACCATCATAGAAATGTAGAAGCGGAAGGGACCACGAGAAGTGATCAAGTCCACACCCCTGCACTGAGGTAGGACCCAGTAAACCGAGGTCATCTCTGATAGGTATTTGTCCAACCTTTTCTTATAAAACCCCTAATAAAAGGAACTGCACAACCTCTCCTGGAAGCCTCTTCCAGAACTTAACTCGGCTTTTAATTAGGAAGTTTTCCCCAGTATTAACCTAAATCTCCCTTGCTGCAAATTAAGGCCATCCATTCTTGTCCTAGAATCAGTGGACATGGAGAACAATTTATCAGTCGCTTCTTCAGTTGTGAACATAACTAAGGACTATTATGAGGTCCCCTTTTAGTCATCTTTTCAAGACTAAACTTGCCCAGTTTGGGAGGGTTGTTGGGTTTTGGTTTTTTTACTGCTAGTCACATCACAATGCAATTGTACAAGATGCTCCGATTTTGTAGGGGTAAGGACAACATAAGAGCCATAACAGAATAGTTAACTGCACACTTGCGGTTTGTAGCATCTTAGTTGAACGACTACATTTCCTTAATAACATTGAGTGTGAACGCGTGTGACCTGCAACCATGTACATTGCAACTATCTGCCTATGTTGAGGAGAAGTATGAAACTGCCCAGAGGCAACCCAGATCTGGCCTCATGTAGGTGTATTTTTTGTGCTCTTCTCAGGACAGAGTAGTTCTGTAGTGCCTCTGGCACTGGGCTTTGCCTATGTAGTACAATGATGCCTGATATGAGCAGCTGTACACAGACTTGGTTGAAGTTAGCCATCACTTTTTGATCCTGAAAAGTGGGATTTTTGTAATGCATATGAAATATCATCTCCAGGTCAAAATTTGAACAAGAAATGATGACTTTTAAATCACTTCCTGGCTTCCCTTTTCCTAGATGACCTGCTCTCAAAGTATAATCAGCAGCATTAAATCGAAGCTTGAAGGCACAGCACTAAAGCCCAGGACAATATTTACATTTCTGTGAGGATGAGGCATGGAAATTTAGTGACAAATCAATTTTTCTTAAGCAGAGCTGTGGTTTGGGAGCATTTATAAAGAAAGAAAAGGCCAGTGCTTTGCAAGTAATATGAGGTGTTAGTTGCTTTTTCCTCTCTCTTAAAAGATGAGGCCTTTAAATCAGGCTTCTTTAAAAACACAAAACAAAAAGACTGATTTAAAATACCCGCAGCATTGTGTCTGTTTAGATAGCTCCATCCATATACACACACACAGTCACTCAGGAAATCCTTCCCGTCTCTAATAATTTGTCTCATTAAATCTCTGCAGATACAGGTCACTTTTTACACGTGCCTCATCCAAATGACAGTTTAAATATTTGAGTCAGAATGGCTTGATTAAAGAGAAGTAGCCATGAGTTCTGAAGATTTTGGACCGGTTTTCAACAGGAAGAAAGTTGTCAGACAGAACAAAAGGTTTAAACATACTGGTGATGTACGGTAAAAGAAAGACGGGAGAGCAATCAGAAAAACCCTCAACCCTGAAGATCGTTGTGACACATCTCAATCAAATAGTTTCCGTTTGGAGAAGCACAATCCAACAATATTACAGCCTCATCCATTTCTCTACGCTTCTTACTGCATATACGTCAAACAAACCAGAAGTCCTGTGGCACCTTTAAAAACTAACGAATTTATTTATTTGGTGAGCTTTTCTGGGAGAAAAGATTTTCTCCCACGAAAGCTCATGCAATAAATAAATGTGTTAGTCTTTAAAAGTGCCACAGGACTCCTGGTTCGTTTGGCTGACCTAGACTAACACAGCTACCCCTGTGGAACTTGCACGTCTGCTGTACACCTCTGCACACTTTACATTGGATTGTTTACCTTTAATTTAATGAGCTTGGAATACTTTAGAAATATTAAATGAACCCTAAAGCTACCCCAGGTACATGGGCTTGATGTCCTAAAATGTCTTCCACACCTTCGACTTCTGTGGCCTTTCCCCAAAGGAGAAATCAAGTTGGAGAGGTTAATGCTGATTTAATCCACTAATTTTGGGGTACCCAAATGGAACCATCTGGCATCTGATTTTCAGAAGTGCTGAGCACCTACAACTCTAGCCTGCTGACCTTCACAGGAGTGAGTAGCGCTCAATGCCTCCAAATCAGAGTCTGTTCGAGACACAAAATGGTCCGCTAGGCACTGGAGTAGGATTCAAGAGCTAAGGGCTCAACTGAGCTCTGCCACAGACATCCCACGTGAACTTAGGCAAGTCATGCGCTCTCCCTGTGTTCCCGATCTTTAAAGGACAACAATGCTTCCTTTCTCCTGCCCCTCCTCTGCCTGGTCTATCAGACTACAAGCTCTGAGGGGGAGGAACTGTCTTCAACACCCATGTGACCGACAGCAGAGCGAGGACCTTAACACAAAGTGCCTTAGCTTAATGCTCATGGGCGTGGAGCTCCCGGGAGCACAGCTCAGCCAATGCCCAACGAGTTCTGGAGCATTAAAGGCATCTTGAGGTTAATTAAGCCAGAGAGGGGCTCTGCTTTTTCCACCACTCAGGTGCACTTCGGCCGGTCACTTTATCCCAAAACAAGTAAAGTCACAATTCATGCTGCTGAAATGAGGGCATCTTAAAGGCAAATGAAGCGATCCTTCTTCCACTGCAGCCTGTCTCGGCATCTTAATCAGCATTTAAGAATTACTGTGCGATCACAGACTATCGGCTCCACTCTTGGAGCTGCAGGTAGGGCGAATCTAATGCCCCCAACAGAAAGTCCCACTCTACTTCATGAATTTTTCAAGTGGCCTCGTGCAGTAACTCGCCAAGGTATTTTAATGCCCTCCTCGTTCACAAGCTCGGCCTCTAAATGCTGGGAGCATTTAAAATTTATGTTTCTTTTTAAACCCCCTACATTTCAAGTTCATTTTCAGAAAAGGCTGTGAGGATGAGGAAGCCCCAGCTGAACAGTGCAGGGAAACAAAAGCTGAATTTTAAGCACGAGAGATGAAGTTCAGTGCACTGGGTAGAGCTTTTGATTGAAAATCAGCAGACCAATCTAGAGCAGATTCAGTCGCCGCTCTGCTGAGCCGTCTTGGTCAAATCCCTGCTCTCTGACTCCATTACCTCATCTGTAACATGTGGAGAACAGATTTCTTCTCATCAGTGCTTTGAATCCTCTGGCTGAAAAATCAGCTCTGTATCATTAAAAGACTCTTTTCCGACAGGTGAGTACAAATATTTCACCTGGTAAACAAAGAAGTGCTGAGCTGTCTTAAGGGAACTACCTGGAGACCCTGGAATCACACCCAATAGGTTCAGTTTCAGTCCTTCCTCTTTCTGAGAGAGAAAACTGAAGGCCCTCAGGTTCACGAGATTGCACGTGCTTCAGAAAGCAAACCAGTCAGGTCTGCACAGGCACTGTTTATCATACGGGGATGTAAGTAAGAGAAATGTTTCGCCCCAGCTGTCAAAAGTTTCTCTTTCCTCCCACCTCCAAACATCACTGCAGCGTTGCTTTGCACTGGCCGTCTGCCTCCAGGCACTGCAGGCAAGCAGTGAAACGGCAGGAAGCTAGCCGGAGGCACTCCGGCCTCCTTTGGGACGAAAGGGGCTATATAAATGTAAATCATTCTTAATGTGAAGCTCGGGGATAGTGTGATGTTTACCGCAAACATTCCCATGCCTGAGTGAGATGTTATATACACCTGAAATTGTACCAAGTACCTGGGGCACCAGAAAGAGCCTTCCTTTGGACTGCCGTGAATCCACTAGTGAGTTAAGTGCTCCCCGGGCAGTGCTGAGGTCCCGGAGCATTCATTTCCCGTGTATGCTGCTAAAAGACACTTCAAAAACATTAATAAATAAATCTGTTTGTCTTTAAAAGTACCATAGGACTCTGTTTCTCTGCAATACACTAACACAGCTATCCCTTTGGAACATCAAAAACATTGACAGGAGTCTTCTGCAGTCCCAAGGCCTCATTAAAAATGTCCATCATTAACCTGGTGCAGTTGAAGAGCATTTCTAGCGCATCAGGGTGAGCCCATTCAAATAATTTGTTTTTAAAGGGAAGGATTTACATCACAATTGCTCCATTGACCAGGCCCTCTGGGAATTCCCCTTTTCCCATCTCATTCCCCATGCTCTTCGCGTCAGAAAGCAACCCCCAATGCACCGTTTAAGGTTATCCCGATACACAAAACTAATTGCGTCCCCTGCTTGACTGGTGCTGGTGCACATGAACCAAGCTACTGAACGAACAACTGGAGCTGCCATTTAAGGCTGGACTTTGCTTCATGGGATGGACATCATGGCAATGAATTACAGGCCAGGCGTCAACCCTAACATGCCAGAAAGTCCAAGGAAGGCGGAAGCTGAGAGCCGGCTTGTCACTCAGTTCAAGCCTGCCCCTTAGGACTCTTGCTGAACATCATCACGAGGCTTGTAAAATAAGTTACAGCACACCTGTGCTTCAGAGCAGTCGCCTACTGAACAAGACCGAGAGCCATGTGCCTGCACGTCCCAGGGACGAATAAGACCTTCGCCCAGGTTTAGAAATGACATGTGCTCTGTGTGTGGCTGCTACACTGTTTGCACGCATGCCTTCTCCACATACCAATGCATAAGGCTGAGCTCCCCGCGTGCACTCTCGTGGATTTGAACTAATACCAAGAGAGAATTTGCCTGGCTGGCAGAGCACAGGGATGCATGCACAGTACTGGCATATAACCGATGTGCCCACATGTACCCAATGCGTTCAGGCAAAAAAGATTTTAAAAGATACAGCTTCATTTTTATCTGAAGGAGAAGACCACACATCACTGTCATTAAAAAAAAAATGAAGTCACACTCAGAAATGACCCTGAATTGTCAAAATGAAACTGCAAACTTCTTTGCTTTTATAGGTTTGGGCTTCATATCTTAGTGTTGCGTGAAAGAGAGCCAGAGTTACAATTCTACCCCTTCAGGCATTTTTATACAGGTCTATGCATCAGTTTTCTGCCCCGTACATTTAAGATATGACTGTATTGGTGAAATATTAATACCTGGTCCTTGCATAGCGCCTCTGAACCAAGAATCTCAAGGCAGGTTACTAACACTTACAGAATAAGCCCCCAGCATCCCTGTGAAGCAGCACAATACGATAACTCCTGTTTTACAGGCACATAGGCAGAGGCACCGAAAAGCTAAGTGACATGCCCATTGTTACACAGCAACTCGATAGCACGCTACTAAACCCCAGTCCTGGCAATTGGCTGGGAGAACTCTCTCCTCCTCCATCCGCTTTGGAATCCCAGGGTTTGAACGTCACTAAAAATGTGTTGTGCCTATTAAATCTTGGCAAATGTTCACGTGCCCAAGAATGTCATTTCTCCTTGTGTCCATGCAAATTTCAGTCTCCACTGCCTTGCATCTGGTTCAGTTATTCAGGCCTGCTCAGACCGAGCATCCAGCTTCACGACACTGATTTGCATCCATGCAGTGCAGGTGTACGTTGCTATAAAAGGTGCCAGGCAGCAGCAGCACACTGGTTTAAGTACTTTAATGGAGACACTACTCAGGCTTATAATCACAGCTTCCACTGTTGGCATCGTTAATCCATCTCCTCAACAGCAGGAACAAGGTTGACAGAAGAACTCTTCTGTTGACCGAGGCCATGTCTACACTGACGGGCAAAGTCTCTGCCGTCAGATCTATCTTTCCGGATCAACTTGTCAGTCAGTTAAGACTTGCTAAGTCGATCCGGAAATCAACTTATTAAGCCACCCCGTCCAAGGGTGCAGCACAGAAGATGCCGGCTGAAGAGGGGTTAGGAAGCTGACAGGAGTTATGCAAGTCTGCATAGCTTGAGTAACTTCCATCAACTGCGGCCGAATTTTCCCAGTGGTGTAGATCGGGCCCCAGAGCTCTCTGGATGTCGAGTTGGGTCAGTTTAACACCACCACTCAGAGGTGTGATTTTTCACTCCCCTGACCAATACAGATAAACAGATCTAATTTTCCAGTGGAGACCAAGCCTAACCTCTTCCCCGATTGGATAGAACATAAAGGGTTTTTAATGAGAATATTTTTTCCCCTTCGACTTCTGCACGTTCAGTGGGACGTTCACAGGACCGAGTGTCCACTCTAGGAGGTGGCGAGCGCACCACATACTTGACAAAGTGCCAGGGAATGCGAAAACTTGTGACAGAATGTGTTGAAAGACTCCCCAGACAAACGACTACCTTGTAATGATGTGTCCTGAAGACCAACTTGGTGTCTTGTGGATTTCCTCATAAACGTGCCTCCTGCACTACAATCACACCATGCCTCTAAGTTACTGTCGGATGATAAGCGGTCCCATTAGTTTTGCAGACACACCTTAATCTTCACTACTGAGGGCTTCTGATGGCTTTTTTCCTTAGTCTGCCAGGTGGTAAATCACTAGAAGAAGTGATTACTTGCTACAGGGCTTCAGGTCTATACAGATGTATTTTAATCACTCTTCTAACACCCAGGCTGTGCCACTCAGCCTCATTATTTCCAGTGATGCATACATGTGGGGAAAACTGGAAGCTGTTCTCAGACAATTGTAAACAGAGGGATGGGGAGGCTAAATTTTGCTGAATAAATGATTTGCTATGCATCACACACCCAGCTCTGCTTCCTAACTGCCTCAGGACACTAGCAAGCAGCAAGGTACCCAGATGGCTCAGGAGATTAACGTGATACAGCCATGCACTTCCAGGTCACTGGTATGAATGGGAAATAGGTCTGGTGGGCTCAGAGCAATTCTAAAGAGAGTATCAGACATTGCTGAAGTTAGCCTCCGGGGCAATCTCAGCATGGACGGGAAAGAGCCAATAGACCACCAAAGCCATATTCCCTTTGCTCTCCTAGAGCTGTACAAGGCTCTAGGGCACGCGTCAGACCACTGTGCAGCTGGAGAGCCTATACTGCTCTGCTGTAGCCAGTTCATGGGCAAGCAGAACGGAATTCTCCAAGGCGCTCAGCATAGCCTACTTCTGCTCCCATTGAAGTCAAAAGGATTTTACCACTGACATCAAGTGGTGCAGTGGTTGGCCACAACTGAGTACTTTTGGAAGTCAGACCCCATAACATCAGATTTCAGTTTCCAAAGTATTTTTCCCCCCTTAACTTAGACACGGCCCTTGCAGCACAGTAACAACTATGCGTAACGAACAAATAACATTTCACTGTTACTGTGCCCAGTCTCAAAAAATAAGCAGGGTTTTCTCTGTGCAATTAATGTCTGTAGAGAATTTCAAGCATGCAACATGCTACAGGAAGCCTATGCAGTATTTCCTGCATGACACAAAGTTGTGAAAACAGCTTATATAATCAATACAAGCTTTTACGGCATGATTTCAGGGGACAGTGTAACACAAACCTGGAGACAGGCATCAAGAACTCAGAATGGTTATGGATCAATCCCATCAAGCACTGATTATTACTCCCTTTCACAATGGCTCTTTACTTCTAGATGGATGGTCCAGATGGTAATAAAGCATAGAAAAATCTGAACATTTTTTGGTTTACTAACAATGCTCAGAAGTGCACTTTGCTAGGGTAACGAATTTAGCTTCTAATTTTAAGTGAGACAAAACTGTTTGCCTGCTTTTTTAATAGTGGTGAGGGCTCACGCTCTGACAACTGTCAGGCTCAAAACTATTGATTCCAGCCACTCTGGAGATTGGGGGTCTTCGTGACTTGCCTACGGTCGTGCGTGAAGTCTATGGCACAACTGGGAATAAATCCAACTCATCTCTAAAATGGGATTCTGTTCCTATCCCATTGATATGAAGGCCTTTGAGACCTTTGCTATTATTGTTATTAGTCCTCGATATTGCCGTAGTTAACCTTGCACTCTTTGACCCATTACTGAGCCATTCAAATGCACGTCTCCACTGCACACAGCACTCTTCCTACTTAACTCAAACCCTCAGGAAAAAGCCATCTTGTACTGTGCAGTGAAGACCACCACCAAGGATCTACCACATTTCAGAGTCAGGGGTTCTCCTCTTAACATCTCATCTCCAGCCACCAATTATAGGTAAAAAAATAGGAACTCTGCTCCAGAATCCTGCTTGGCACTCTCGTTACACTTTTCTCCTTCACATCCCTTTGTAAAAGGCAACTCAGCCCCACTACTGTAGGGTAGACCAGTCCAAAAGCCTCCATTTTATTGGTGGGAAAACTGTGAGAGAGGTTATCCTTTGCCCAAGGCTACAAAGGACAGAGTCAGGGTTATAACTCTGTAGGGTAAGAACTTGTGCATTCCAGGGCCACATCCCTGGGCGTGCATTATTAAGCCATCTTACACTTTCACTGACACCAGGTTGTTGCACCCAGTTTCTTCTGGGGTATAATGGCTGTGCCTTGATTTCCACCTTTCACTTGACACCGTACAACAGCTGTTTGAAACGATGATCTAACCCTCCAGGGTCCAGATAATTACTATAAATCAAGAGAGTGGTCATCCTTTACCTCCAGATTCGCTGAGTGCTTTCTGACTCTTCCCCTGGATTTTACAGCCAGGCTTATCCTAGAGTTCTCACAAGTCCCCACCATGGCCTCACTTGTTTACAAGGTGAGATTAAAGACCTTCCAACTCCCTTATAGCCAGCAGTCTCTGGGGCTTGTTCAGGGAACCCGGCCAAACCGCGGCCTCCCTTGCCCTTCTGGGCCAGCTTCCAAACCCTTCTGGGTCACTTGGGCAGCTGTCGCCTCTTTCCTAATCAGGATCTGGCAACTGCTCAGCCTGCGTAGGCCAACAGCTGCCTCTCCTCGGGCAATCAGACCTTAGCCCAAGCACATTAGCTCTACTGTCCCTCAGCTAGGGAGGCAGGAGAGACAGGGGCTGGCCAAGAGTGCACTCCTCCAGCACCCTGTTATAGTCCCCCACCCCAGCAGACCTTTGACTCCCACTCTTTTCCCACACTACTACTGTTCTGCCACTCTCGCTGGAGCCCACCTCAGCTGGCCATTCCCATCTCACAGAGTGAGCTTCCAGCACTTGATACAGGCTCCGGAGGCTGCCCATGACCCTTCCTAAATGCTTTCTGGCACTGCCTGCCACCAACCACAGACTTTCCGAGGAATAAAAGATTAACCCTTCCCTGCCCTCACAAAAGGAAGATGCCTTTTTATAAAGGTGAGAGTAAACAGCCATTGGCACAAATTGACCAAGAGCTGCATGGATTCTCCATCACTGAGTTTTTAAATCCAGATTAGCTGTTCTTTGTCAAGGTCTGCTTTAGGAACTATGTTCTGGGGAGGTTGTGTAGCCTACGCTATTACAGGAGGTCAGACAAGATGATCACAATGGTCCCTTGGCCTTGGAATTATGAATCCCCCAAGGACAGGGCCTTTATTTTGCATCCCATCACCTTCAAAGAAGAATTCCCTACAGCCATCTATCCAAAAGAGTGCCTGATAAATGTTTTTTGAACAGGGATATACCTGGGTTGCATGGAGAGGAATGGGAAATAGAAGTGCACTGTCAGATCAACCTGACAAAGAGTTTATAAGATTACTAACTGTGGTTCCGCCTCTTTCGTCGACATGTAAGAATTCAAGGTACCTAGCAGATGGAACAGCACTCTAACTATGCCATCACCAGGTTACAGAATGGCTCAAGCTGCCTTTCCAGGTATGGCCAGAACATCATCTCTGCAGCCTATTCCAATATACAGCACAGTGAGACGAAGTTTTGTCTGGCCAGTCAGGGATGAAATATTCTGTATTGTGCCTGAAAATTAATTTTACACCTTTTGGGACATCATAGGCATCTTGAACAATCACAGACTGTGCGTGAACCTCCAAGCGCGATGGCCATTTCTCTGAGCATGCGGCCAATGGCACCCATGTATTAAAGCTCAAAGTTGAGCCTGCCATGCTCAAACGTTATGGAGCACAACTCAGCAAAAATGTCCACCCATGAGCATCAGAGCATAATATTTACAGTACACCACCAGAGATTTACTTAGCACAATTCCCATCCCCTTTTCTAAAGAGACATTTATTTTAAAAGGATTATTGTAAAAGACAGCCATGTCCATCTTCTGAAGAGAAACTGGCATGATTCTCAGGCCACAAATTTACTCAGTTCCCCTTTTATATTTTTATATGTTCACACGAGTTTATCAGTTCTTAACTAAAGCCTATGGTCTTAGCAAGAGCAGACACCTGGTTTACCAGCATCACAAACACTCTGATAAAGTTGTCCCAGTGCATGTTTACTGGAAGCACAATAAAGGCTGCAGTATACCCTTTAAAAAAGACACACAATGCTTTAAACAGGTATTTTAACTGCAGTTGTAACTCAATGTAGCTTCACCATAGATTTGACATCTGGATAGACCGTTTTATGACCTTTTCCCCTTTAATGTCTTAGGAAGGAAGGAAGAGGATGAGGGGCATGAGCGGAGAGGAAAAGCAAGGCAACCATTGCAGATGGGGAGGAAGTGTTTTCTAATCAGTGTTTTCTTTACACAGACTCTGAATACAAATGTTCTGTCCTCCTCTCTGCAGTGCAGAACTCTGCAGGTTTGCTTTCTGCATAGCATAGGCCTTGGCAAGTCAGCTTCCTAGCAGAAGAGAACTCAGTGATCCAGAATTGAGGTATTCTTCAAGCATAACCTGCTTTATTTACACACAGACAGCAATCCAACAGCATATAAGGCAATCCCTCTTTCCAGGCCTCTCAACCCAACATCAATGCCCAGGTCCCAGGAATCAAGATTGCTTCAACCATTACAGCTCATACAGCTCCTTTTCTCCCCAGAATGGGTCAACACCAAACCGGGAATAACCCCAACTAAAACAATCACCGTACGACTCTCCAAGTAAAAACCTACTCATCCGCTAAGAAAAAGAGATCACGAGACCACAGGATCAGAGAGGTCTAGGGCTGGAAGGGATCTCAAGAGGTCACCTAGTCCAAGCCAACTTGCGGTGAGGCAAGACCAAGAATAGAAAGACCATCCCATGCAGGTGTTCGTGCAACCTACGCTTAGAAACCTCCAACGTTGAGGATTCCGTCATCTCTTTGGCAAGCCTAGGTCTTGTGAAGGCAGAGATAAGTCAATCAGGACATTACACATCTCTCTTCTGAATACTAAAAACCCATCCTGACTGCATAAAGCTCAAAATGTGATAGAAACATTAAATATTTACTCCTTCTGTTTGTTAATATCTTTCATTAGTTACCGAGCCGTAACAGTCATTAAAATGCTGAAAGGGAACTGCATGTAAATTCATCACTAGCCTGGGAATTCCCTTGCATTTGTCAGCAGGCTCTGCACTACACCAGAGCTCAGAGACTCAATTTCCCTACAGGCAGGGCCAAACGCCTGGTTCACTCCCTTTACAAACGATTATTTTTCTAATTAGTCATTCATCAAAAAAGAAAGAGCAAGAGGGTGTGAAGGCCATGCTGGAGTAAAGAGGAGACGGAACAAATCCATCACAACTCCTACAGCGGCTCTGAACACTGAGTGAGAGGTAGCCAATATGCACCCCCATGCCACTTTCCTCTGCAAATCATTTCCAGAGAGGATCACCCATGAGCTATAATTCAAGGGGTTGCAGAGAACGAGCGCTGGAAATATCCTCTACATTCAGCAAGAGACCATGACACACTTCCCTGCACGGTTCAAACCCCATCATCTTAAGCTGCAGCAGGTTCCATCAGACACATCAAGAGCTAACCACTAACTCTGGCTATGTCTACACTTACTAAAGTTAGTTCGAATTAGTTAATTTGAACTAGCAAAATTTAGTTTGAACTAAGCAGGTGCCATGAATGGCACTTGCTTAGTTCGAAATAGCGAATTGCATTGAGTTCAATAGGCCGGTTAGTTCGAACTAAGCAATTAGTTTCAACTAACATGGCCACATTGGTTAATTCGAAATAACGATGGCCGTTACTAGACTATGAGTCAGATAATAGATTTAGACATACCTGTTATATTTCCACTGGAACTAAGACATATCACCCCCTAGTCATAAAAACATTAGAGGACAACTGTTTAACAAGAGACACACATGAAATGTGCTTAAGGAATAAGGGCTTCATTTTTTTGGTTTGCCTTTTCTACCTGAGATCTATATTTTAGGTGACTGCAGCAGCAGCAATAAAATATAAATTTTACAACAGATAAAAAAGAGACAGGTCCAAATGAAAGTTAATAAGACTCAGACCCTTTTGAAAATGTTACCCATTGGCAAATGTTATTGGAGGAAAGACAAGATGAATTACGCTTATTTGGTTATTTCTATCAAGTTTGATAGAGGTTTTGAGGTTACAGGAAATGATTAATGGATCTGATTTATTTACCGCTGCTACTTTCCCAAGATTCTTTTGTTGAAATGAAATGTTAATGCATAACACTCGGTAAGGGCTTAATCCTGCAAAATGCTGAACACTATTTCCCTTCCAGCAAAGCCCGTAAGCACAGGCTTACCCTTACTCATTCAAGTAAGCAGTCCTATAGACATCAATAAAAGGACTCATGCGTCATGGTAAGCCCAGGCTCCAGGATTTTGCTTGGTTGTGGCCAGAGCATTCAGCACATCCTCACATATCTGAGCCACTAAATCAACTAGTTCATCTTTCCTATCAGCCCTGTTTCTCAGACTGCTAAAAATGGCGGCTCCATATATGACTAGACCTAAAGACAACACATTTGAAGGTACAATTGATATCATTGAAGACAGGGGAGCATTAAGAATCAAGAAGCTGACAGCAGTTTTATTTATTTAGATTTATACAAAGATCTTTAAGTACCCATCCCTTGCTCTGGCTTCACATAAATGCAGCATATGTAATAAAAAAAAAGGTTTGTTTGCCCCACACTGACACACAAGTATTCACTGGACAATTGGAGTGTAATAAAGTAAAGTCAAGACCCTTTAAACTTCAGTGTGACACCTCCAAAAACCCTGGGAAGACAGACAGTACATGCTTACAGTTCCTTTGTAAATGGCCAGCATACATCTCGCTGTGATAATCAATTTACTCTGGTTTGAGTCCATATAACCTACTATATAAGCAAGAATTACGTTGCAAGTAAGCAAATGTGCATTCACGTCACTAAGAACACTTCTAGGCTAATATATCAATTATCAAAAGCCCTGGAGCACATGTAAGGGTAAAGAGCAAAGATGATGCTCAGACACCAGAGATAGGGGATACAATACAAAAAGCCCCAAGGTAGATTTGCGAGAGTAAAAAATTGGTACCTATTTTTCCTCCAGGTCTAGAGTCATGCCATCAGCTGGAGCTGCTGCATGAAAGGCAGCAATAGCACCACACGCAGAACTTAAAAAATTACCATGTAGAGAACTCATTTCTCCACTCCCAACTGGCCCTGGCTGCTGCTGTTGAGGACAGCAGGAAGCGGCAGGAGCCCCAGGCTGGGCTGCAAATTTGCCGTGACACATCTCCCGGCTCTTCGCAACACACTTTTAGAGTCAAGCTGCTTGGGTATGTCTACACAAGCTGCAAATCACACCCAAAGCCTGCAGCGTAGATATACCCCAGAGAAGATCATATTTCTTTCATTTCTCCAGTGCTATCATATTATACAAAGCAATATATTGTCAGAGGCTTCCACTGAACAATAGCAGAAAAGGAAATGACTCCTGGCAGAGCTCCATTAGGCAGCGATTGAATTTTTTTTTTCTCCTCCCCCTCAACATCCTGAAGAGGCTTCGCCTGTATTCAGTGGAAGGCACCAGAGGAGCTAAACCACTCAGGAACCAACCTGGCAACTCCGAGCAATTCACCAACTGTTACACTGAAGAGCTCTGCACACCGGTCCAGCACTAACCAAGTCGGAGAAATCGTCAGCCCTCAAAAGATACTTTTAAAAGCATCCTTGAACTTAAGTTCCAAAGGGGTAGCCATGTTTCTTGAACTTACTTAAGTGACCCAGAGAAGATACATAGTATATTATCAAGTGAACCTACCTGTGTGTGCAAGTGACACGTGCACTCAGCACACTCACCCGTTCCACATGCCACCCTCATGTCAAAGTTCTGGAGACCCTATCTTGGGCAGAGATGGGTCCCAACACCCCTCCTCCGCCATAGCTTTTCAACGAACCTATCCCAACCCTTCCCCACAATATGATCTGAGCTCCAAGGGTTAGTTTGAGCGGTTTCATTTGCCACTTTTATCCTCCTCACTTAGTGTTCTCTCTCCACCCCCCGCCTACTCCCCCCTCACCTTTGCCTTTCTTACCTCCTGTGTGAAAGCCCTGAGTTGCTTCCATTTGTTAGAAGAGAGGATTCCCAATTTAAGAGTTCTTCTGTATTGCATTCTGTATTCTTTATTTTGGGTTGACTAAATATAGGACAACTGGTCTTACATTGCATATTATCCAGGACACTTTACAAAGATCAGCTCACTAACGCCTCTGGGAAACACTGAAATACTCTATCACCGTCTTCATTTTATAGATGGAGAAACTGAGCTGGTGTGAAGTGAGGTGATCTGCTCAGGGAGAGACAGCCAATCTCTGGTGAGGCCAAGCATAGCATAACCACATAGGGTGTCCTTCCTGTCAGTCCCTTGTCTTCTGCAACTCCCCAACACAGCCTTCCCAAAGACCCCGACCCAACATCCAGTCAAGCCTACGCAAGTCTTTCTAATGACTTCAAGTAGAGTTGGATGGAGCCTTACAGCTGAACACACTTTTCAAGACTGCAAATCAGACGTGTTTTTAAAATATATATATTTAAGTACCATAAATGTTGATATAAAGGCTTCTTTGTTCTGTATATATGCGCATTTGGTCTCCATGCCGAAAAACATCAGCCAGGAATGGAATTTAATGCGTTTATAAAATTAACAACAGATGGCCTGGCATGTTTAAGCTAGTGGAGTAAATAATAGGAGTAATGTCTCAAAGAAAGTACCATGGGAAAGCTCTAGATGTCACAAGAAAACTGAAATATGCACCACTAGTGGCTGTGAGACTTCATGTGCAGACAGGAGAGACACACGCCCACACAATTAATTTCCCAACTGCCATCTTCTACACAGAAAAGGTAACAAACAAGAGACAGGATATTTTCCTTCTAGCTTACAGGGTCGTGTGTATATTTAAGATAACATCTTTTTAAGGCTGTTAAAACTACTCTGTTAACCCATTTTAGTAACATGCCCTTGAAATATTAAAACCAATAAATATTTTTTAACTTCAGTTTACTCTTCAAAGTTTCCACTCTCTCTAATTTTCACATCTCTTAGTTTGGGCAATAAAAATCAGTTAAGTTGGGTTTACTCTGTTTAGCCAGTAAGACACATGGGTTCTCAGCCATGCCCCATACTGGTTGCAAACACTGAACAGGAAAATTTACTTGTTTTGTGGTGAGTGTTTCCATTTGATTTTTAGAAGTCATGGAACTTTTAACTGGTCTTTGAGGTGATAAGGGTTTATTATTGCTAAAGTATGTATTTGGAACCAGATATGAATTAGTCTCCTTTTTAAAAATCAGTAGGCTTAGGGTGAGAAAAGCAGGGTGGTACCTTACTCCAGAAGAAGTCCCATTGATTTCAGTGGAATTTCTTGTGTCGAAAGGCACGACAGAGTATGTGTGAAGGTTGCAGAACCTCACTCATACACAATTCATCACCATGTGAAATAATCAATATTATCATCCCCATTTCATATGGGATAAAGTGGAGGCAGAGAGTTGGTTACATGACTTGCCAAATGTCACCGAAAAAATGTGCTGACGCTGGGATTAGAACTCAAGCATTCATGATGTTCAGCACCGGCCTCAAACCCTGACCCTTTCTACTTGTACACGCCAGTAACTATATTGTCCTTGCAGAATATGCATTTACATTGCAAAATGAATTGTTACATGCATAAATAAATGCTTGTCTGTACAAGTCTAGGCATATTCCGCAGGTCCACCTTTGAAAAATTCTGCCGTAGTCTTGTGTCTATAAGGCTAACACTCCAATCGCTAAACTTTAAATTAAAAACAAAACCAAAAAACAACACCCCCTCCCCCCACCTTTTTAAAATTCACAAGGAGTTTAATATCTATCATCAGATATTTCAAGGATACTAGTACATACAGAGGCTCTGTTTCCTTCTCTAGAGATGATTCAAAATGTGGGAGGGAGGGGATGTGAAGTGGGGGAGAATTGCCTTTGACACTAACAAAACAAAGTGAGAGTGGAGAAAACAGTGTATTAAATCCCTTTCACAGCCAAGAGACCAATGAAAATGCTATATATTTATAAAGGAAATGAAAACCTGTCAGGAGCAAAATGAACAGAACAACAGACCCTGGGCTGAACACACAGAAAGAGGAGCTAAATGAAACACGGCTGTGTGAAAAAAAAAAACAGCACACTGCATGCAATTCCCCTGGAAAGAGGAATCCAAATTAACATGCATCATATTTGGGTGCAAGGGAAACAGGATTCCCTACAACTGCCCTTTTCTTGTCAATCTGATTCAAACTCCATTTAAGTCAACAGCTATATTGGCCATGGAACGGGCAGTAATAAACTGCCTGGGAGACCCTCTAGCTACCTCTGGAAGAGGTAGGCAGAAAGAAGGATGTCGTCCCGCAGGTATCTAAGGCTAATACCATTAAAGAGCTCTGGTTTATGAAAGCAGAGCTGGACTCTATTCCATGGAGACCCTGTGCCTAAAGGAGCCAGGTTGGGGTGCTGACCAGATAGTGGTGACAGCAGCCACCCGAGCTCCCTCCCTGTCCTGCTCGCCACGCCTCCATCTTGAGTAGACATTATTGCACTCCACGGTCCATTCAAAGCCCCGTCTCCCTGCAGAGACTGCCCACAAGTGTGCCAAGAGCAACCGTGGGCATTCCGTAGGCACGTGCTATCGGCCAAATGAAGATTTAGAACTTTGGGAGTAGAGGTGGGGAACTCAAGGCTTGCAACAGATACTTGTCAACACGTCGGCCAGATCCTCAGCTCATATCAATTGGCGTGGATCCATCGACACCGACACTGAGAAGCAGGCTCACCTCATTTATAATTTTTCAAGTGGGCTGAACAATAGTACTAGCAAATCTCTGGATAACTTTACTCCATTAGCATTCTGAGGATAACTCAGAAGGATGAATGTTACTTCAAAACTGAAGTAGTCTTAGCTTAATATAAGAAAATTGACTAGTCTAACTTGGGATGGGAGAGGGAGACTTGGACTCCAGTAGTTGTATGGCATTATTTACCTTAAGTTTATGTTAAACTGTGTATGTTTAAAAATTAAAATCTGTCACAAACTTTCCATCATTTAGATGTGCTTCAAGTTATTGTTGCACTGAATGCATATCAATTCCACCGTCAGGTTTTACCTGAAGAGCCTGTTGAAAGTGTTTGGTTGGGTTACGGCCTATGAATTACCTAGCTGGAATAAGATGGGGTTTGGGAGTTTTGTTTTTAATAAAAATAAGCTATTCTACAGTTGCCTAAAACCCAATAGGAAAGGTGAGATACTGATAACCTGCTCTTCTTTCCTATCAAAGCCCTGGAGGAGCTGGCCAGTCACATTTACCAAGCAAAACTCATCTCACATTCAAACGGAGAGAGATGAGGAAAGTGGGAGAAGAAAGCTGTTCAATACCTATCTATCCATGCATCTCACTATGCTCACAAAGCCCCATTACCATGGTATCTGAACACTTCCCCAGGATTTAAAATTAGAAAGACTAGAAGCAATTCATCTCCCTTTCCTGCCCAGCCTAAAGCAGAAATAATTTGATGAGTTTATAGGGGTCCTTTGTATATTGGTGTGTTGTGAATTTTTTGCAGTGCAAAGAAATTATTGGGCAAAAGTCAAATCCAAGAAATGAGTTTAGCATTTAGCTCCATAACTGGAGAGGGTGGCATCTCTTTGGCCCTCAATAAGTTCCCAGATCCTGCTCCCATTTAAGTTCTGTTGCCAGCACTCCCCAAACCTCCCCTAATTGGTGAGCTCTTTCTTGTTCCATTGGAACCTCATTGTCCTAGTCACAGAGGAAAAAAATCAGCTCTCCGATACCTAAGGCAAAATCCATATAGGCTTCTAAACACCAGGACAGAGTTCTTGAACTAGCCTCTATTCAATGGGATCACAGTAGAGAGGACTTAGCACCAGGATGACATGCTCATGGAGTGTTGCTACACAGATAAACAACTGCATTTTGTGCCAGTTGGAGTTATTTCAGGACAGGTGGTTTGTACTGTAAAGAGAAGTTACTTCCCCCTAGATCACCACAAAATGAAGCCTGGGTAACACTCAGCCTGATTTCTCACTTAACTTACTTCAGCATAGATGTGTTTTCCTTTCAACTATTTTATTTCCATGTTATCTACAGCCGTATCGAGATGGGCCAAAAAAGTAAAAAAGGGACTGTTAGTAAAGATAGAAAATCAGTTGATTCTTCTTTCCTGATATACAGTGGGTCCAATGCTACACTCCCTTACACTACTATAGGATTACTCCTGATTTACAAGGATGTAAATGAACAGAAAACCAGAAAGGAGACTAGCAAAATCCCATTATAGTATATAGAAGATGAGGCTAAAACCTCATAAAAGACACTTCATCCTCCCTGGCCACATCAATACCCATGTTCTCCCTGGTGGGTATCTATTGTCCTGATTATTTCAAACACCCTATAAATGTGCTTGGAAGCTCTTGGGCACCTTAAGTCAACAAAATCTGGAAGAAAGTAACAGTGCTGCAGCTCAGTGACGCTTATAAATGAATAAAAACACCACGCCAACCATTTCCCAGATTAGGATACAAAACTTTGATCTTCTCCATCTCACTGCCTGAATTCATCAGGGTTAGTTGCTTTTCACTCCCAGAAGACATATCTGGACAAACTTTACAAGAATAAAACTCCAACTCAATTCATGGAAATTCAACCAAGAAGTTGTTTGCATTTATCCTGCACCAAACTGGAGATGGGCAGCTCTAAGTTCTACCATCTCACAGCAGTTCCTCTCTTCTCCGTGTACTCCAGCTTTGCCAACACGCTAAGGGATTGAACCCGTAACCTCCATAGCCTCAGAGCATGACTCTCTACAGTCCTTCCAGCTGGGGCTGCAACAGACTGGGCACAGAGGGGAATCTGTTTGAAAAATCACAAGCACACGCCACCGCCCCACAAAACAGAAACACACAGACACTTCTCCCTTCTCCCCCTGTTAGGTTTATTCCCTAGCTAAAGATTCTCACTCATAAACTTTACTACTTTCTACACACTCACTTATATCCTGCTCAGTCCTGCCTCCAACCTCTGCTTCTAGTATACAGCCAAGGACTGCCAGTGCCCAAAACACAAAGATACTGTACACGAACAAGCCCAGAAGCACTCGTGGAAAATTGTAAATAAAAGGCTAGTAAATAAGACAGAGGCAGGGATTCCCAGGATAATTAGGGGCCTGCGAAGCAAGATGCTATACAAAAATATGTAAATGTAGGTATGTCCCCACATCTGCTATGGCTGTATGGCAGGGAGTCAAAGTAATTACAAGAATGAATATCGTGCTGGGAGCCTCGCCTGGGACCTTTAAAATTGCCACTGGTCCCCCACAGGTAAACTGACTGAGAACCTGCGTCTGACTGAACCAGCAGGGCTGTCTTTCTCAGTATCAATTCTTAGTGCCCGTCAGCGCCTCACCCCCAAGCCAGAGTGAAACCCTCAGTAGTAATCGCTCTGCCAACATCCAAATTATTAGGTGAGGAAAACATCTTCCTAGGCTCCTCTTTAAGGCCAAGCAACCAGCAGACGTGTTGAACTTGTGGTATATGGAGCCCACATAAAGGGAGCTGTCCACTCCAGGGCCAGACTCCATAGGGCCTCTCTTCAGACAGGCCCTACAGAGAAAAGAGTACATGGGAGGAGCTCAGTGAATTCGCTCCGTCTACTACCGCCCTTCAGTGAGTATGGGGCAGCATCAGAAAGGGTTACTTGTCGCTGCAGTAATGACCCTTGCAGGGCTCAGAGGCTGTTTTGCAATCCAGAAAGGAAGGAATGAGGATCATTTCCTTCCTTCCTCCATGAAATCCACTGCACCGTGCCATCGTGGCGTGGGGAAGGTTGCAATTTGGCACCCAAACAGTTTCCATGTTATCAAAAGTCTCCCTAGAGGTGCCCTGAAAGAGCTATATATTATTGCAACATTTTTCCGTCTTGGTATCTAAAGCTAGGTTTTCAGATCCACGTTAAGGAGGGATTCAAGGCCCTACAGGCCACCAGTTCAGGACCTTGCCAGCTATAGTACAGTATAAAGAGGACCTTGTGACGAATTCACTATATGTAAGGCAGTGCAGTAAAGTGGTTGAGAAGAGGGATAGGAGTGCGGCAAGGATACTCAATATATCAAAGTCATGACCACATTAAACGTGCAGAGACGCCTGGCATCTCTTCACACTGTCACCTAAGACAAGTCACCTCCTCGCTCTCAGCCTCAATTTGCCTATGTGAGAAACAACTTCACTGCGGCACTGGGGGAGGTAATTGTTTGGGAAACGCTGTGAGATCCTCAGATGAAAGGCGCTGTATGCACCTACCTGAGCTTACCATTAAAGGGACAAGAAAGACTTCCAACAGGAAAACAAACTCTCTAACCCTCAGCCTCCATTTCTACCCCCAACTAATTGAATGTCTGCAGGCCACGATGGCGTCTTTGCAGAAAAAGATGATGACTACGTTCAAGTTTTATGCAAGGTCCCACCTCATTTCAGCAGAATTAGTAGTCAGCGTACAGATCTCTCTGAGCCTGCAGTGACAGCATCTCAGAACTTTTAGCCAGGGCGGCCGTATGAATACGACCCCTTTTAAATAAAAAGGCAGCCGGCCACTGGCCATGTCAAATTGTACCGTTCCCACAGTGACCTTTCAACTTCCAAGAACTTCATGTGCCTCAACCCCCCCGCCCGCCCCCCCCCGCCCGCCCATAAAGGCTGATACAATAAAGCAATGTAATAAATCTATTTTTCCTACTTTATTGCTGTATTGTTAGACTCCCCATTGTAACAATTTACAACCCTGGTCCAAGTCGAAGCTGTCATTCTGAGCAGAGAGATTTACTACACAAACACTTATCTGGCTCTCTACCGAATTTACATCATAATGGAGAACTCCAGCACATGTCCTTAATCACTCTGGGCCATTAAGAGAACCAATCCCAGTCCCCCATAAGAATTGTAAAACTAAGCTCTCTCCACAACGCCATTTGCTTCGAGTTTACAGTAAGCAAACCATTCCGAAAACTGAGGCAAGCTCTCCACGGTTAATGTAAAATATTAATGTCTCATTTGTTCTATAATTTTGTGGAAATTAAAACTTTTAGGTTAATCATATACTGAACCATTTTAATTAAAGCAGTTATAAAACGATTAATCTATGAGAGCAGGCTTGGAACCTCGCCAGCCTTATTGGTTTAATACATGTCGGCAAAGCTTGTTCCCCCCTTCTCCCTCCATCCTCCGTCTGACTTAATGAATGCTAATAAGTGACACAAAATATGCATGTGGTGCTCCTAATATAGTTAGTCCATCTGCTTGCACTTGCGTTTTCTATTTGTCATTTTGCGTTGATATAGAAATTGAAAATGAATCCTCTGTGCTAGAAATTAAAACAACTTTTCACCCTGCTTAATTACAAGTAATTTCTGCAAGTCTTTCAAGGGAAAAGGAGGGTACCTGGCACATTCATTGTCACTTTCTAACCTTCTAGCAAAGGGCGCAAGGCAGAAATACAATACTCTCCCATACAGCAATGGCAGCTCAGCTCTTTTCCATTGGTATTTCTGAAGACTTCTTACTTTGCGTAGATGGTAATATAAAGACAGAGGATAAAATATGATTTTAAGTGCCTGAGACAAATCCTCGGCTCCTTCAATTTGTTCTGCATTACAGCTTCTTTGATCCATTTGGGGATGTATTTGTTTGCCAAAGCAAACAGAGCTCAAGCTCTTTGTTGTTTATTTCATGTATGAAAACTCCAATCCCCGCCCACCTTCTTAGCCTTTATGCTTAGATTTCATAGCCATGTTATTTCAAATAAGGCTCATCATTATGAGGTGCTCCCATTACACCTTTCTGCAAAACAGCCATCTGCAAATTCACAGAATGCACGTCAGACCAAACAGAGGATATTGTCTGGGCCCTTTCTGTGCCCAGAAAGTAAAGAGGATTTTTCCTGGGACGAGATGCTCAACATATACTGCACAGCCAAGGAAATAATGGGATTGTGTACTGGTTTTTCTATCAACAAGGAGCAGTCCTTGGTCTCTTGTTCTAAGGCAACTTTTACTCCCAACAGAATTCGACTGATGCTGTTATACACACTTCTATAGCCAACATTCCCATGTTACTCACAAAAGGCCCTGACCCGACACTCTTTGCAGTCAATGGGACATCAGTGGGCTTTGGATCAGCTCCAAAACAATTCTCTTCCTTAAAACAAGACAACACAGCAGGAGTTGCAATTTAAAATGTATACAAATGCAAATTGTTTCTAGCTTCCCTAGTTAAGATCTTGCCTCATTACCCTTGCTCAGATGTCGCAATGTTCTGCATCAGGTACCCTGAAGTCTAGCTCTAGAGCCATGGGCTCTCTGGCTCAAATTGCATAATCACATAATAAAATTAAGAAAAGTAAAGATGGGTTTTTGTGCATTAAAAAGCCCGTTCACCAACTTCCGCAAAACACCGTTGGTCAAATGCAACAACTACCTTTGCTTATCTGTGGAGAATACTGGAGGGAACAACATATTTTCTCTTAACACTTAGCATCTATAAATCTAGGTACTTACCAATGTCACTATCTGCTTAAAGTGGTAATTGGTTTATTAATATCCTTGAGTTCACCTTGATCTATAATTTTGGAGTCACGTTACTCCTGCTGCAGAAATAGGTTTCTAATTGCTTTCTGCAGAAAAGGTGCCAGCGCACATGGCCAGAATAACGTTCAAACGTCCACCTGCACAAAGTTCACAGCCTGAGCATGCACACTTGTCCTGTGCCTGACCTTTCCTACCCTACAGTATTTCATCACAGACGTTCTGCAGAGAACAAGGGCCTGGACTACACGTGATCTTCTTTGTAACCTCAGTCCCAGTCCAATATCTATCTGTTCATTAAAAAATGTCTGCACACAAGCTCAGTGAAACAGAAATTAGGTCTGTTTAGCGTACTAACAAAAGACCGAATGAGCTGAGACAAGCGGGAACAGCAATAGAAAAAGTCTTAAGATGCCCTGAAATGAACTCGTTCATCCATTAGCGATAAGAACTTGACAAGTTTTGTTTATGGGCTACTCCCCATTTTTCCAATAGACTGATTCTCATCTACGGTGCATGAGAAAGACAGTGTTTTAACAGCACTGAGCATTCCCTTGATCAGTGAACACAATCTACTAATTGGCATGCCTGGTTAAATCTCAACCAGCCTCTAAGTCACATGAGTTCATCCTTAATCGAAATGAATGGATGGATTTCCTCTCCACCCCGCACCTAACGCTGTACATGAAATCTCAGGACTAGACAAATCCCTAGACCAGTAGCTGATTCATACTTCGTATATAATACCTAGTGTCTTTAGTAATACTAAAAAAAAAAAAAAAAAAAAAAAAAAAAAAACCGAGAGTCCTGTGGCACCTTATACACTAACCGATTTTCTTCGGCATAAGCTTTCGTGGGCTATAACCCACTTCGTCAGATGCTGACAAAGCCCACAAAAGCTTATGCCGAAGAAAATCCGTTAGTCTATAAGGTTCCACAGGACTCTCGGATTTTTTGCTGTACACAGACTAACACGACTACCCCTCTGAAAATTTAGTAATACTGCATATTTGTGGCACCTTTCTTCCAGATGGGTCCCAAATGACTGCAAACAGACAGCAGTGCTGGTGTATATTATTTATAGTGAGGTAACCAAAAAGGAATCCGTGGGGGGGCCAGTTAATTGACAGTCCTTACCCCATCCCCATATCTTAAGATGCGTCTACACAGCACACCTCTTACACTACTATATAGAGTAAGTACAATGCATGCCCTCAGAGTATGAGCATAAACAGTAGGGCAAACTGCAATAGCTTAGACATCCCAAGAAATGCCTGAACCCGTGTGTTTGTTGTATACATGCCCTATGTAGCTCTCCACATGTCCAAAGACTGTTTTCCTGTCTACTTGCCTATTTTTACATCAGTCCAGCATCCCAATGCTGGAGTCCTGCTCCATGTGGCTACTCAAGGCAGTGCGAATACAGCCTGCTCTTCACTGTGGATTGTAGCTACACAAACTGTGCAGTATTGACATGCCTTTTTGTCCTACACATAGGAGAAGAATGACTTCCTTGCCAGAGAGGCTTATTTTCATCCATGGTCAGAAGCTCCCATCCTAAATAAGATGGCATCAGCAACCTGGCATCCCCTAGCTCCAGGATCTGTAGGTTTGTCCCCTGATGTTCTGTATACCAAGGAGGGGGGGCAGTTTAAGTGGCAACCTCATCTTTTCCATAAAAGCGCTCCCGAACTGGCAACAGATCAGAGTGTGTTCCAGCAAGAGCGAACAAGGAATGGCTGGCGCAATAGAGAACCAGGGGGGAAAAAAAATATATGAATAAAAAAATCCAGTGGCTAGTTTGACTTCCTGTCCCTGGAATTCAGAGAGTCAGCCAACATATCTTCTGTGTGTGTGCTGAACACCATCTAAGCATGTCACTTAGAAAAATACAGATGAAGATCTTTCAGTTTACAGTGATACTCCGGCAGCACAGCTTTTATTTTTTTAGTGCTTTAAAACATCCTACAAATCTTGTTTTGAGATGTCAGTAGGAGGTCAAATAGAACCCTTGAGTCTCAGTGGATAACAATCCTTCTATGAAATCTTTCCAGCAGGGATCAAGTCGTTCTTACATCTTCTCCCCCCACCCACTCTTTGTATTTATTTATTTTTTTATTTTAAAGGCATTTTAGTGCAGCTCACTTTGAACTTTAAATCTTCTGCAACACTGCTTGCCAAGGAGATAAAATATTTAGTGCCGCTGTACACTAAAACCATATCTCTAACAATACATTCCATGCCTGGTGTAGCTCAAAAGCTAATTCAGCCAACAAAGCAATGCTCCACATTGTGTCTCAAGAAGCAGCAATTTACCACACACATACAATTTATATATAGTGTATCAACATAGAACATTGTGCCATTTAAACCTAAAAACCTACCAGGTAAGCATGAAGCAGGTCTTTAAATACAGACAAAAACATCACAAGAAATGTACCATCCCCTGAAAATCCAGGGCAGTATTTCCAGCTGGAAAATTAAACATGAAGGAGACGATTCTCCACAGTGAGTTCCTTCTCCTCAGATCTATACCACTAAGTTTCTGTGTCATTCAGCACTATGGGGTTTTTGTCCCTCCTCCCTTCAATGGAGCTCAACTTCAGCAATAATAATCCCGGGCCTAATTCGGTGCTGGTGTAAAAAGGCAGAGCTCCACTGATTTCTCATCCATTCATGCCAGCAGAGAATCCAGCCCCAAAGCACAATTGTATTATAAATGTGGCTTTGCCAACTACCTAGAGCATCACTGCATCCATCTGAATGGTACATTACAGTTTATATAGAATATCAAACCCAACAGGGAACCAGTCTACATAATGGCACCCTCAAGGCATCTCAGTGTCTCCATTTCAATAAGTAAGGAGTTGTCTTTCGTGCACATGGACAAGCACTTGTATGCACAAAATCGAATCACTGCTGCTAGCTATTTCCTCAGTCCGCCACTGGAATAAACCAGCTTATGACTGTCTTCCTCTCTAGCGGAGACGCCAGTAACAGCTCGCTACACATGCGCAGCTTACCAAGTTCCTGAGCTCCAGTGGAAGACATCTGCAATTTGATGCATTATGCATTGGTCACCGTCGTGTGATAAGCTAGTCTGTGCACACAGGAAAGCTTTTTTCTGCACACAAGTCAAGCGCTTGCACCTGAAGCAGGCCCTTCCAGTGCAGTTGACTAGCCTGCACATACAAATTGAGGTTATTGCACACACAAGTGGGTTTTTTGCCTGCCATCCAGATACACTCTGAAGTGATGTGGGTGCAGTTCAGGAGGCTGGCTCAACGTGGGAACCTTCAGAACATTTTATTGCAGCCTGCATGAGAACACTCCCATGCTTTGCCATTCAGCCTCTTATCGTCCCAGATAAGACGACAGTGGAAATTGTGCCAAGGCTAACGGCCCAGACGACCTTGTAGGCTTATCCTGTCTGAATTGTCAACCCCAAGATATTATTATTATTATTTTTTTTTTTTTTTTTAAAAGAACAGTGCTTACTCTAGATGCTCCTATTGCTGCCTTTGGTGCTATAGATAATTCATTTTTCTGCGTGGAAAAATTCCATTCGTGTTGCCTTTTGTCCTTCCTTAGCTCAACTTGAGGAATCTTCTTCTTGTATCTGAAGCTACCATGAATAGAACTTCTGATCTTTCTTTTCTTCACAAGCAAGTACTGCTCACCAAGATACTCGCCTAACGATCTAGTCATCCTGAAGTACAAACGGGCGGGAGATGAGCATGCATGCCATTGCCTTCTCTTCTGCCAAGAACATAGGCCTAGAGCTTCTAACTTTTAAAAAAAGTCCCTTGGGTATGTTAGTCTTTTTCCATCCACTCACTCTGTTCCATTCCTGTCTCACCATGTGGCATTAAGATGCTATAACCTCACCTAGGTTACATCTACAGCGAAGCTCCGAAGGGCGATTCCCAGCTGGACTAAAAACCACACACCCCGGTTCTGCTCAAGCTAGCATCTAGGAAAAGCAGCATAGCTGTGGCCGCTCATGCAAGCGTCCCAAGTACAAGTCCACCCAACCCCTTGGGTATGTACTTGGGTTACTAGCCCACGCTGCTACTAGGAGCTAGTGTGTAGCTCTACCCATGCCTCTGCAGACGGACCCTTGGACTGCGTACTCTTTGGAGGAAGGGTCAAACTTTCCTCATGGGTGAGTACGTGTGTACAGCATCTAGAATGACAGTCTCCCTCCCACTCCCCAATCTTGGATGTGAACCCTTATTATTTCTACTCCAGTAGTGCCTAAGGAATAGTATTGACAGTGCGGATCAAAATACCAGCTTTGTGGTCTTTCGTAGAGCTACCCAGATCCATACAGATGAGAATCAGAGTCAGAGTAATGCTGACTGGGATTTTGCTGAAAACTTAGTAGCCTTGTTTGCTCCCAGTTCTGATGCATATCGCACCGACTTCTCTTGTCCCCTTCAGTCCAGCCTCTATCAGACACAGGTATCCCATTCTTCTGCAGCAGAATTTCAGAGGTATTTGAACATGGTCCAAGCCCACCTGTCCTCACATTTCAGCGCTGTGCAGGTGCCATGCACGGTACCATCTCACGCATGCTTTTTGCTTCCTCAGCATTTCATCATCAGCTGGTTTCAGAACCATGTAACACGGTCCTTTCCTGTCTTATTGTCTTTCCTAGTATTAATTACAATCACTACATTCCCCCAGCAGGCCAGCAGAATCTCACTCACGCAGCAGGGCCTAGTCCACACTCTGAGTGAGTAGGAAAACCTCTTAACTCAGGAGTCCTTTAGGATACGCGACAGATGGTATCCATATGCTCCAACAGGAGTGTGTATTGCAAACTTGAATATTTATATAGCAGGTAAGAGTGTTCTGCATCGATGTTTCTTTAAGATGCATGGAGGGATTTGCAAAAACACCACACCATTGGTCTACCTCCTCTCTCACCAAAACCAAGAGGACAATTAACTCAGTGCAGAGTTGGGATGATGCTGAGCACTTGGGGAAAAAAGCCTCTGCCATATTTTCTCAAGCTTCAGCTATTCTGCACACAAAAACACCCGGCACCACAATAACAATTTCATCTGTGTAGTACTATCCTGCTCTGGAAGTTTGGACATGTTGCAAAACTGCATGATTGTACTGGCGATCCTGTAAAGCATGTGGTTCCCCAAACACACACTGTACCTGTCATTTCAACTTTTCATTGTCTGTTTCCTCATGTAAATCAATAGATTGATCACAAAGAAACAAACGTTGTACAGACTCCTTTAGCCCCACAATGGGGTGGGAAGTATACAGATATGCAACTGACAGTTGTTTCTAAACAGAATGCTTAGAAAGTTTTCTATACAGGTGTCAAAGGGCCTTTATGCAACACCAGCAGAATGATCCAGCTTGCAAGGTACCTTGACTAATTAAGATTCACTTAAAAACAATCAATGCCAAGACATCTTCAAAATATGCACTATGGCTTGGGAAAGTCCCCTACAAATGAATGTGCCTGGATAAGATCATATAGAGCACACACACAATTGACCTGTCCGCATTCTGGGCTCTGTTCAGATAATGCTCGGCCTTAGTTTACAAGCACAAGCTCATAGATCTCTGTTGTTTACATCATCAGGGTCTTTTAATTGTCACTGATAATCATTTTGAAGCTGGGAAGATCCAAACTAGGGTTTTCGGTGGGGGGGAGGAGGTGTCAATATAACAACATGCCAGCCAGAGTCAGAAACATCTGACTCCACCAAAGGGATTGCAGATAATCAAAGAGTCCACAATCAGTTTTGTTCAAGGGCTGATCTAATCTGCCTGCAATTGGAGACCTTACGACAGATGCAATCTCATCATTTCAGAACTGAGTGAGCTGTGGTTTAGGTGGTCCAGTTGATGGCAATTCGGTTCTTTTTCCTTGTAGGGAAGTGGCGAAGAGTGGAGGGTCTGCAGCGTCTTTGTGAGAAACAGGACTTGCTTGCATCACCATTACAACCTGCTTCAGTGTAACAGGGTAGTTCCTTCCAAAGCCAGGAAGCTGAAAACAAGCTAGTTACATTAGACAACAGAGTCCTGTGGCACTATTAAAGACTAACAGATTTATTTATCGCATGAGCTTTCGTGGGAGAAAATCCCACTTCGTCAGACGCTTTGAAGACTCTGTTGTCTTTCTACAATAGACTAACACGGCTACCCCTTTGGAATTTAGTTACATTAGATTAATCTAAAGAAGTTCTCAGTTTTGAAATTATTTGGGGAAGCAAAGGAGGGAAGGTGGGGGAACCTACTGAAGTAATTCCGCTATTTTAAACATGATTTAACAAATGTGCCACACACCACTGAGAGCATTAAGTATGTAGAATGTTTTAAACACGTGAAAATAATTCCAGATCTAGTTCAAACTAAAGCTCAGAGGGATCTGTATGCATTAGGTATCACTTAAAAGACCCAGAATCAACGGAGGCCGCAGATGACTTGTTTGTAATTTTAGCTGCCGCAATGGCACTTAGGTCTGATTTCATTCATGTAACGAACAGTGGTAGCCCCTTTAGAATAACAGCATGGGTGCCTTGAAAGATCTATGGCAAAGTCTTGGAAGTAGTACAGAGTTCAACTACTACATGAACGGTAGGAAGTTTCAATGACATTCAATTCTTTTCTAATTTCTCACAGGCCAAAAAGCATCCATCTCTGCGAAGAACTACACACCTCCAGCATTCAGCCTCATAGAAGTCCCTCAGCCTTAATATTGACGTGACTAACCTGGCAAAGTACCTGCATCGTGAATAGATGATACTGCATTCAAGGGGAATGGCCCCAAGCCAACAAAACATTTCAGTGCAAGAATACACTGCCTGGAAAACAATGAGACTATTCATTCTTTAGAGGCAAGCACGGCTTACATCTTCCACTGGATGGGGGCTTACTCGCTCAAGGTTTAATGCCAGGAACATGTCTGGTTAAGCAACTCCTGCACGTTCCATCCATGATCCTTGCATAATTCAGACATAATCCTTGCATTTTTGTTCGCATGGGCAGGTTTTGGTTTTCCTAATGTTCTCTAGTTCTAAAGAGGCAGCCGAGTTAGTCTGTATACAACGAAAAATGAGAGTCCTGTGGCATCTTAAAGACTAACAAATTTCTTCGGGCATAAGCTTTCGTGGGCTCCAACCCGCTTCGTCAGTTGCAATGTTCTCTACAACTAACTCTTTTCATGAGAAGTACGGGGCTATAATGCTCTATCGTAAGACACTATTAAGCCTGTCCCTGGCTGTGAAACTTCTGATGTTTTTTCCACTCGTTCTGCAAAGTCAGTAACCCTTGCTTCTTTTGGTCCAGTGTCCAGGCCAAATACTGGTAACTGGAGATCACCTGCTGATGCTTCCCGTCTTCTGTTGAAGTCAATGAGAGATGTGAAAGAGCAACAGGTGCTTGACACCACCCTCATGGTGCACTGGTGATAAACATATCCTCCTTGGGAGACTTGTTATTAAAAAATAAAAAAGGGGGGGGCAGGGGAGAAGATCTCCTCTCCCAAGGGCTCTGTTCCAGTTTCTTGGGATTTGCTCCTCCACCTCACAGTACCATATGGAAAAACTGAAAGCAAATGTAGCAGCAAATTAATCAAAAGCAGATAATACAGGCAATGAATTTGTTCAATTAAAAAAAACCCAACAATGCAAGGAACAGCAAATTAATACACAAGCGCTGCTCTTTTTTTATATAAAAACATCTGTTAAAATACTCAAGTGTTTGCTCTGTTGTACAAGCAGAAGGTTAGAATTCTACAGAAAGTCATAAAGCAGAATTGTACTATAAAAAATACAGGATTTGTTTCTCTGTCTTTACTGTCTTACAGTTACTATTTATCCGAGTGTTAAGTGCCAAATGGTCAACAACGATAATGGTTATTCAACTGCATCCAGCCAGGCTGTATATGTGATCAGTAGACATATGTATAATTACTACAGACATTTGAATCTATAGTCATGTATACAAAAGAAATC